>JABUQX010017792.1:0-25000 GCA_015478945.1 Trachelipus rathkii
ATATCTACAACAGAAAAGATTTCATCAGGATACTTCTGCTACAGCTTCAGTGGAATACCCATCTTGCTGGGGGTGGGCGGCTGCCGACGGGTATGAAAGAATCTCACTGTTGACATTGCAAACGGAGGACATCCCACGCTACTGGTCGTGCTACTACTTGCTTCGCTAAGTTGATTTCGACCAATTTCATTCCCGCTTTTCCGCACTTTGCCGGTAGTGGCGGTGGCTTGGGCACAAAAGGGTGACCAAGATCAATTTTTCGTCGTGTGGCCCAAATTATAGTACCTGCGACGTGAATAAACCTTGGATAGTGGTGAATTCTTGTTCGTGTCCAGCTTTCTAGTTCAGTGGGCACACAAATAGCTCCTCTATGGCACTTTCTTGCTAGCCTGGTGAACGCTTCGAAAGAGTTGGAATCTTCCCTTTGGAGATTTAACTGCGTCTCCTTCTGATGTCTTTCTGAATAAGATTCACAGACTATCCAGTTTTTATCCGCAGGCAGTAATCGGCCTACAATCCGAGCTTATTTCACCGCCGCTCAAGGCCTTTTCCCCTTGCCAGCACAGCCTCTAAACCGGAGAACTGGACTGAAGCTCTTATCCTGTTTGTGATGTCGTTGGTCAATTCGTCAACAGCTATCAGTCTGAAGACCATTTGCTCTTGCTGCAGCGATCGTCTAGCGGTTCTTCCTCTTCTGCTGGCTGGGTGAGGGTTCTTACTCTTGTAAATCTTCTTCTCTTGCTTTGTCCTATAGCTACTATACTAGTCTTTACCTGCTTCGTAAGCGCTGTGCCCTGTCTGTGAAACCCAATCCTACAATTCGACACAAACTAAGGTGCACTCCTTCATTCGTAAAGGATCTTTCTTCAATAGTTGCTCTTGTCCATTGTAAGGCAATGATCTCTATCGTACTGGCTCCAACCTTAATTACGATCGGTCCTTTTTCGGCTATTCCTTAGGAAGGAGAAAGTTCTTCACGATATTCAACGCCCTTCCCGCACAAAAGTCGTATCTCTCGACCGGCTCAAGCCCGCTTATTTCGAGGCGAATCCTCCCGACACTCAGAATTCCGAATTGTTTCCTCGAACAATTCCGGTTTCTCTTCTTCCACAACCTTCTTTTGCTACACCTCTCTCCGCTTGCTTCTCTTCCTTCTCCATCACTCCCCATCTTCCCCCCCCCCCCCCATCACTTGTAATGCACCCCGCCAACTCCGACGAACAGCTCAACTTCAGCTCCGACTCCAGCTCTTCACATACTCGTTCATGCAAGCGAATTCCCGTTCCGATGACTGCTGCTTCCTCTTCTTTGGAATTCTCTACTGTCTCGCCTGCTTTGCACCATCACCATCTTCTTCGCAGCATACACTCCGCTCTGCATCTTCGGCGGTTGAAAGTAGATTAAGCTGAGACAGAGAAGTTTGTTGGCCGAGGCGTTACCTCGACGAATGTACCTATACACATTCACCTCTACATTACTGCTAATGTTATGCAAATTTTCAAAATGCTCTCTTCACGTCCATTTTATCAGTCACGAAAGTACCGCTCCTATTCATTATTCTTTGAATATTGCAGTTACTCTCTTTCTCAACCTTTCGTACTTCCATCCAGAAGAGATTCCTATTCTCCCTGTATGTCCCCATTCATCATCATCACCCACCTTCTTTCCCCAAAACTGGGGGTAAGGTGCGTAACATGCACCGGAAACAGAATAGTAGTAGAAGAATATGACGCAAGTCGAAGAAAAAGCCCAGCCTTACCGCCCCCTTTATGACTTTTAGCGAGAACTCGTCGCAGTCGGAAAATCCACCCTAGAGCTTCACGGGACCGCGACGGACCCTCACTATGGTATCTCGTCAAAGTGGGGTTCATCCCTTGGCTCAGGTGGGCCACAATCATACCCCCTCAAAAAACCCCACCATTCACTCCTATTACGCACCTTTCATCTCGCCTCTGCCAAATTCACATTTCTCTCCTCCAGGCATTCCTTTACTGACTCAATCCACTTTTTCTTCGGTCTCCCAGCCGGTCGATTCCCAGCACACACTCATCACTATACATCCACTTAACCAACCGACTAACATCCATCCTTTCTACATGACCAAACCATCTCAACGTACTTTCATTTATTCTCATTTATCGATTTCACGCCACACAACTCTCTAATACGTTCGTCCCTCATTTTACCTTTTTTTCCTCCACCGTATGCAACTTTTAGTCTTTCTTTTTTTCCTCCCCATATATTTCCATACATATCTTTCGAGAACTCATCACTAGCTTTTAGCACATTCACTCATGACCCTTTTTTACCTTTAACGCTTGCAACACCTCTTCATTCTATCAATCACATTGACATTTTTTTTACTTCCTACCTTAGCACATTCACAAACTTCTCTTGTACTACTAACAAAGGTTTCCTTCATTTGCATCCAGATATGCTGTTTAATCTTGTTTACATTCAACTGATTTATTAACAAGTGCTCTCACATACTTTTCCTTATAACCTTGTTCACTTAACTTCTCTTAATTCTCTCCAATTCCTTCATTATTTCTTTCCTCTCCATTAATGTCCCTATTAACTTAATCTTACATAAAACAACATGAAGATCTGATATTCCCATCCCCAACCCCCTCACTGATTTAACGTCCATCACATACTTCAACAATCTTCACCAAAACCAATTCAATTATACTTTTCTCTTCTATATCATCTCTACCTACCCCAACTCAAGTATACTTATGAATACTCTTGTGCCCGAAGAATGTATTACTTACACAAATACCTCTCCCCTCACAGATGTCAATCACCTTCCCACCATTCTCATTTACTCCGCAATCCCAAAGGCACTTGTTATACCAACCCTTTTTCGATCACATATCCAACCATTTAAATCGCCCAAAACAATCAATCTAAAACACTAAATTTAAATTTTTATAAAGGAAAATTCAAACCCTTCATGACAAATTTAAAATGTTTAATAAAATGGATTACAGCATAGATTTCTGAAATAAATATACAAATTACAAAAATAAATCCTCAGAACAGTAAAAATATAAAATAAACACAAACAACAAAAGTGAAGACCATTATTATTATATATATGTATCACTGGATTTATGAAAATAAATTCTAAATTAAATAATGAGACAGTTCAAAGTTTTTGTTCACACAATAACAATGTTTGAATATTAAACAATAATTTATCCTAGTTTCTAAATCGGAATGACTCGGTCAGTAATCGGTCTCACAATTTAAGCTCCACTAATAACAAATTAACTAATCTTAGTTGTTTCCCAGTATAATACAGATTTTACTCTGATATATATATATATATATATATATATATATATATATATATATATATATATATATATATATATATACATATATATATATATATATACTATTCATATATATATATTATATATATATATATATATATAATTCTAAATATGTAAGTAAACAATATCTTTACCAAGAGATTTATTATGAATATAAACCTGCTGTAGGAGGCAAGAGTCAGTAGATTTTATAGAACCTTGGCACGGGAGACACTGGATAAGTATGAAGAACTTAATTAAAGAGTGTTGAATATCCCCATAATGAAAGACCCTAGTTGTTGATAACATCCCAGTAAAATTTAAAAATTAAAGGATAAGCTAAAGGATAACAAAATAAATAATAACTCGATCGATTACTTATGGAAAAGATTCAGATGACAAGAGCTGGGCAAAAAAAAAATCTTAAAATGAAAAAATGGAAGTTCATCATAGCACCAAGATGACCATATTTAAAAAAAAAAAAAAAAAAAAAAAAAAAAAAAAAAAAAAAAAAAAATGGTTAACACAAAATATATTCGATTACTCTCAACTTTTTTGAAATCGCAAAATATTCGCAGCTGCAATACAGCATGAGAAAGAGAGCAGTAGTCTTGATATTAACAGATTCGCCATCAACCACAGTTTGAAAGTAACTATTAAAAGGTAGATGCTTCATCTCAAAGAAAAATAAACCCGTCAATGAATACCACAATAGCTTGTTGAATAAATAGAGTTTGAGCAAATTTTGATGAATTAATTTTTTAAATATCAATCATTAAATTTAGACTACTAAGAAAATAAATATAAAATTTAAGGAAGTATAGAGAAAGGTTCAGGGAAGAAAAGGGAAATTTCTCAAATCAAATCCTGATTTGAAAGGAAGGACCAAAAGGAATTAATTATCGTGAATTTGTCAATGAGAGTAATGAAAATATTTGAATAAACAAAATACATAAAATATATAATATAAATAATATATAAAAAATATATATGCAAAAGCTCTTCCAAGATGTGTGTGTAACAATGCTTATACATATATGAAGTGTCGAGAAGCAGTCAAAGAACTAAAAAGGACGGGGATTTTACTGTCAAAAAGGTTATGCAATCGAAGAATTTTTTTTCTGTAAGGCAGGGTTAAGTCAGTTGCCAAAACCATTTACTCTGACTCCAACATTTTAGTTTTTATATATATTATTCAGGCAGCCAGGCTCATGTCTGAACAGCATTAAAATAGGTTCTACTAAATCTAAAATAAGTAAAAGGTAAAAAAAAAAAACAAAAAAAAACAATATGGTCACAAAAAAACAAAGTCCTAATTCATACAAAATAACCTAGTACCGTTGATATTTCCTTAAAAGAAAAAATAAATAAATTAAACATCCTCAATGTTCAAATGATATATAATTAACTGTTAGCAACTGTGATGTCACAACTCAACCAAATGCATAATAATAATAATAATAATAATAATAAAAAAAAAATTCTTCTGAAATCAACAAAATCAGTCACAAAAACTAATCCTGAGGTTTTCAAACTGTTGCTTTTAAAGTTTTCAACATTTAAAAAAAAAAAAAAAGTTTTAAAGAAATCAGAATTTATGGGAGGACTAACAATTGGTTAAATTTCTTTGCTGACTCTCTCTACCTACCTTCTGCATTAACAATTTATGCCTTTGGTTAATTAGTCCAAACTTCAGGGCTAACACTGAAGCCGCGTATAACTAAGAATCTGAATTAGGGTTGGCCGAGCACAGGAATTTTGCGCACCGCACCGCACCGCAACGCACCAGGGTAAGCGCACCACGCACCGCACCTGGTGCGTCGGCCAACACTAATCTGAATATATAATTGTATATACAGTATAAGTAAATGGGATACCCTTACTGAGATAACTGTAAAATAGACTCAACAAACTAAATATAAAGTTTCATACGCACATATGTTATAATAATATAAAAAAGTAAAGTATATCCATAAGAACGTTCAGTCATTTCAAACCCAACCCTTCCCCCCTTGCACGCGCGTACACACAAAATGTCTGGCCAATAGACGATAACATTTTATAATTGCTTACAAGCTTTATTTATGAATAAATGTAATATCTCCTAATATATCTCTTTAATTAAAATAAATAGACTTGAATTAAGTATAATTCAAGTACTGAAATTACATTACATTAAAAAAAAGCTATTATAATATATATTATAATAGAATTTATATAATATATATTATAGTACTATATATATAATTATATATTTAGCTATTATTTATATATTTATATATATATTTTATATATATAATATTATATATATATATATATATATATTTGTATATATATATATCACCCACTTTCTCTCCCCAAGACTGGTAAGGTGTGCGTAAACATGCACCGGAAACAGAAAAGTAGATGAATAAGACGCATTCCCGAAAAGGAAAGCCCCAGCCTTACCGCCCCCTTTATACCTTTTAGTGAGAACTTGTCGCAGTCAGAAAATCCACCCTAGAGCTTCACGGGTCCCGAGACCCTCACTATGGCATCTCGTGAATAATGTGTGGTTCATCCCTTGGCCCAAGTGGGCCACAACGATACCCCTCACCCCAAAACGCAGCCATTCCACTCCTATTATGAACCTTTCTTCTCTCCTCCAGACAGACATTCTTTATTAACTCAATTCACTTTTTCTTCGGCCTCCCAGCCGGTCGATTCCCAGTACACTCACCACTATACATCCGGTTAACCAACCAACTTTCATCCATCCTTTCCACATAACCAAACCATCTCAACGTGCGTTCATTATTCTTTCATTTAATTCTTTCTTCACAACTTCTTCTGTTCCATTCAGAAGCTACAACCAACACCTATATACAACACCTGCCATAGCATTCTACCCTATTAATCCTATTAATACGGCCTTGTTGCAAAAAACCATAAAACCTAAATACAATTTTATTCTTCTCTTCTCGCTCATTTTCTCAATCATTTTTTCCAATGTAAAGATTTGATCTACACATCCCTTTAACCACTCAAAACGCACCTTTGTTCTTCACCAATCAGTCCCTCAGTCCACTAGACGCACTCTTTCGACCAAAATACCAGCATATACCTTCCCTACAACACCCAATAAACCAATTCCCCTATAGTTCCTGTAGTTACCCTATCCCCCTTTACCCTTATATAAGGGTACTATTACTGCTCTCCTCTAATCCCTCGGAAACTATACCCTCCATAAACGCTTTCTTCACAACTTCCAAATCCAATCAATCCCCATCTCACCTCCGTTCTTGATCATTTCATCAACTATACATACAGATTTACCGTTCTTCAACCTCTCTCACTCTACCCATTACCTCCTCCTTACTAGTGACCTCATCCCCAAAATACCTATTCCTTCTTGAACCATCAAATCCCCACACATTCACTATCACCTCTTCATTACTGCCAATGTTATACAGATTTTCAAAGTGTTCCCTCCACACTCCCCATACCATTCCATCATTACGAAAGCACCATCCCTATATAATATTCTAAGCAGATTCCCCTTTTTCTCATTCTTAACTTTTCGCGACTTCCCATCAGCAGAACTTCTTATTTCCTTTTGAGTCTCCAATTTTACCTACCTTCCAACTGTTCATTCACCTCCAAATATATATATATATATATAAATATATATATATATATATATATATATATAATATATATATATATATATATATATATATATATATATATATATATATATATATATATATATATATATATATATATATAAATTATATATATATATATATATATATATATATATTATATATATATATATATTATATATATATATATATATATATATATATATATATATATATATATATATATATATATATATATATATATACTATATATATATATAGTATATATATATATATATATTATATATATATATATATATATATATATATATATAGTATATATATATATATTATATATATATATATATATTATATATTATATGCGGATGATTGGTTCTGTGTGGAGAATCTGAAGAGAGTATTGAGAGGATTGGTAGAGAGATTTGGACCGGGTGTGTAAAAGGAGGGCGTTTGAAAGTAACGTTAGATAAGAGTAAGGTTTATTGGTTGTGGAGTGAGGACAGCCTCAGTGTGAAGTTATCGTTAGATGGTGAGCAGCTGGAGCAAGTGTCTGAGGTTAAAAAATGTTTAGGGTATGTGTTGGATGAGAAGGAACGGATGATGCAGAGTGTAGTAGGAAAGTTGTGAATGGCGGAAGGTTGGCTGGTGCAATTTAATCTTTGGTGAAATGTAAAGGGGACTAAGTCTTGAGTGCGGCTAGAGTCTTACATGAGGGTATGTTGTTACCCTGTGTTATGATGGTAGTGAGACTATTGGTCTGGAATAAGAGGTTAGATCTAAAGTTCAATGTGTTCAAGGACAATCTTAGGGCATGCTAGGTGTGAAAAAGAATTAATAAAATGAGGAATGAACTTTAATTAGAGAGATGTTGGTGTGAAGAAAGGCGGTGAAATGAGAGAATATAAAAGAAAGTATTTGAGCATGGTTTGGTCATGTTGGAAAGGATGAATGATAGTCGGTTGGTTAAGCGGTGTATAGTGGTGAGTGTGTGTGGGAACCGACCGGCTGGAGACGAAGAGAAAGTGGATGAGTCGGTGAACAAGGTCTGAAGAGAGAAATGGTGAGTTTGGCAGAGGAGAGAATAAAGGTGCATGATAGGAGAGAATGGCGGGGGTTTTGTATGGGGGCATGGTTGTGGCCCACCTGGGCCAAGGGATGCACCCTTACATTGACGATTTACCATAGTGAGGGTCCGTCGCGGTCCCATGAAGCTCTAGGGTGGATTTTCTGTCTGTGACGAGTTTTCACTAATTAATGGTACAGAGGGGGCGGTAAGGCTGGGCTTTCTTTTCGACATTGTCATACTCTCCTACTGCTTTTCTTTTCCGATGTTTGTAGCGCACCTTACTCCCAATCTTTGGAAAAAAAAGATAGATAAAAAAAAAAGATATATATAATATATATATATATATATATATATATATATATATATATATATATATATATATATATATATATATATATATATATATATATATATATATATATATATATATATATATATATAAATATATATATATATATCATCTACACAAGCGCGCCATGCACCCGGCGCACCACATCGGGTAATATATATATATATATATATATATATATATATATATATATATATTATTATATTATATATATAATTAATAATATAATAAATAAGAATATTATATATAGTATATATATATTATAATATTGAGCTATTATCAAATATTAATATCTCGTAAAAATGAAAATAATATATATATATATAATATATATATATATACATATTATATATATATATTATATATATATATATATATATATATATATATATATATCTTTATCTTCTTCTTCTTTCTATCCCCAGATTAGCATGTGTCGGAACAGAAAAGGTAGTAGGAGAACATGACGCAAGTCGAAAAGAAAGCCCAACTTTTTACCGTCCCCTTTACACCCCCAATGAGATCTCGGTCAAAGTCAGAAAAATCAACCTAGAGGTTTCACCAGGACTACGAATGGACTCTCACTGTGTTATTTCGTCAATGTGGGCTCATCCATAGACAAAGCCTCACAACTATACTTCCTAACAAAACCCCAGCAATTCACCCTGTTATGCACCTTTCTTCCCGCCTCTGCTAAATTCACATTCCTCTCCTCAGCATTCCTTTACTGGCTCAATCCACTTTTCCTTCTCGCTCTCCCAGCCAGTTGATTACCAGCACACTCGCCACTACACATCCGCCTTAACCAACGACTATTCATCCATTCCATTTCCACAGGACCAAACTGTTCAATGTTACTCTTCGTTTATTCTCTTCATTTACACCTTTCTTCACACCAACACAACTCCCTAATGCGTTCATTCCTCCTTTTATCAATTCTTTCTTCAAACCTAATATATACTATATAAATATATATATATATATATATATATATATATATATATATATATATATATAGATACTATATATATAATATATATATCATATGAGTATATATATTATATATATATATATATAATATAAATATAGATATATATATATTATAATATAATTAAAGGATTAAAAGCCGATTTCCGATGATCACCTAAAGAGGCCATTAATAGAATCTAATTAAGATTGCGATTATGAATAAATTTCCACCCAAATATATTTTACGAGAACGCGAAGAAGCATTTAAAAGAAATGAACAGCGTAAGCCTCTTTCAATAAGTGATAACCTCCAAATGATTGAAAACCAAGTATACTCTTAGGACAACTGTTCAAAGCTCCACCAGAATTTCCAGCTTACCGCAGTACGGAAATTGGGTCTCCTTTAACAACGAACCTCTAAGACAGAATTCAAAATTTCTCCGTTAAAAGAGGTTTGGTTGGCGTGGTAAACGTTATCGCACGCCTTTATTCCCTTTTGAAAATCTACGACGGATTGATGACACGTCCTGTGGAAGGAGGGCTCGAATAAATCATTTGAAGTTTGCGACTTATTTTGACCATTCTAATAATGAGGGGATATTTCTGGAAAAGTAAATATAATCATTAATTTTTATTATTAATTATATTATTAGGGAAGGTGTAAATTAGCAAAGCAATAAGACCAAGTCAAGCGATTTTAAGCTTAAATAGACATGCATTATAGTAAATTTTTTTTTTTTTTTTTTTTTTTGAGGGTGTGACAGTACATATTATTATTAATATTATTATAATATATATATACTATATATTATATATATATATATATATATATATAGTTATACTATATATATATATATATATATATATTATATATATATTATATTACTATATATAATATATTATATATATATTATATAATATCTTAATTATAATATATATTTTTTTTTTTTTGAGAATGTGATACAGTACAGGGACACACCACCAGCCTCGCAAAAAGAGAAGCGGCCAACTGGGTTGAATAATTACAACTCCATTGGGTGGGTCCTGGCTCATACATATTTAAAATGTCAAAGAAAATTTGGATGAATTTCAGTCAAAAAATAATAAAAAGCTAAATAAAAGATGTCCTTTGCATTATTAATTCAGTCCTAATATACCATAACAAAATCATTAAGCTGTAAAGAATATTCAGTTTGAAGATAAGAGAAAAATAGTTACTGTTAAAGTGGGAGGATTCAGTTAAGATATGGGATAACCTTTAGAAGGTGTTATGGACGTTTTTAAAGTTAGGAAAATAGGCGACGGCGAATGGGGCTAGTGGGACAAATGCATTAAGATATGAACAGACTGCGTGGATGGCGCGGCAAAAATTTTACAGATGGAGGAGGGGTCCCATGACATGTAGTAGCTGTCAGTGTATTTTGGTGTGGGGCCAATACAGAGGTGTAAAATAATTCACCTCGTGCAAGCGCTTTTGTCGGTGAGAGGAAGACCACACCAATGTTCGGATTTTATATTCTAAGTTTCGTCCCTCGCTGATCACTCGTCCAGCACTCTTTGCCAATAAGATCGAAAGTCTTGTCGGAGAGCAGGATAATAATCAGTTGATGGGAGGTGACCTTGTCGAATGGCATCCGGATGTAACTAGAACAGCTCCGAAAAGAAGATCGGCCTCTCTGTCAGCGATTTCGTTGCCAGTTACCCCACGTGAGGAGCAGCCAAAGAAATTGTTGTACAGCGGATACCATTGTGGCTTTAAGAGTGGTCTTGGTTAAGGAACTAGAATTCGTAGAAAGGGGAATCATTGGTAGCCATTGAATTTTCCGTAAAATTGAAGGCATTATGGCGAGGGTCATTGGAGAGTTTTGCGGTCAGGAAGACAGCAACGCCCCACACCTGTTCCCTTGTTTTAGAACCAATCAGTAAATCACTGAGTTAAATCCACCGTGAATTGCGGAATGAGACAGGAATGATGGCCTTTAAACAAGGCAGCAGGGTTGGTTAGATTTTTCAGAGAGAGGTCAAGACCAGGTAAATGGTGGGGGGAAATAGCCCAAGGTGTATACCATTCGTCACACAAGAAAATGGCAGCGCCTTTTGCAAAGGGATGTTAAGAGTTAAGGAGTTATAACCTGTGTTTGCAAATGGTCAGTAAGGAGGATTTTGAAGCGTATCTCTAGCCAGGCATCGGGTTAAGAGCAGATGGTATTGAATTCCAATCGGTAGTTTAATATTGTTTAATACAGTATAATAATATAATAATAATAATAATAATAATAATAATAATATAATAATAATAATAATAATATATATAGTAGTAGGGCTACCATTCCGGACGAAAATGACCGCGACCTTTTTTGAGCTCGAATTTTTACCTGACCTTGACCTTTTTGGGCCTTCACCTTTTTGGGCTTGACTTTTTTCGACCAACCCTTTGGTCTTCCATGGGCATTTTTTGGCCCACGGTATTTTTGAGAACCCTAATCAACCATAATTTTTTGAGAACCCTAATTTTTTTGGCAGAACCCTAATTTTTTTGAGAACCCTAATTTTTTGAGAACCCTAATTTTTTGAGAACCCAAATTTTTTGAGAACCCTAATTTTTTGAGAACCCTAATTTTTGCAACCCTTTCGAAGAAGGGTTGCGCCAAACGGTTGCGTCAGCAACCTTTGTACGTATTGCCCCCTATTTTTGCGCCCCTAATTTTTTTCGACCGTGGGCAATTTGGCCCACCCTAATTTTTGATCTTCCTTTAAGGGCTTAGCCCTTTTTGATGTCTTAACCTTGTTTGACCATGATATTTCCCTTGACCTTGCCAGATACCAAGGGTCATTTTTTGCCCACGGTAATTTTGGCTACCTTTGGTATTCCATGGGTCAATTTTGGCCCACGGTAATTTTTGGCTACCCTTTGGTCTTCCATGGGTCAATTTTGGCCCACGGTAATTTTTGGCTACCCTTTGGTCTTCCATGGGTCATTTGGCCCACCCTAATCTTTCGACCAACCTTTGGTCTTCCATGGTCAATTTTGGCCCACGCCAATTTTTTGGCCACTCGTGTGCCCACCCGGTCAACATATTTCGTTCCTAATTGAAACGCATGTACTGAGAATCTATCCTAACTTGAACCCTTTACACACACACACACACACACACACACACACTTACCACTTATACAGACATTCACTATGACACTTATACTACACATTCACTATGACACTTACATTTTAACCATAGACACTTACATTCTCAGCTTATCACACACGTACTAACACACGACCAATCCTTGGTCTTCCAGGTCAAATTTTGACCCACGATTTTTTGTCCTTCCTTTATGGGCTTAGCCATTTTTTGATGTCTTAACCTTGTTTGACCATGATATTTCGCCTTTGACCTTACCATATACCATGGGTCAATTTTGACCCACGCTAACTTTGAGAACCCTAATTTTTTGAGAACCCTAATTTTTTGAGAACCCTAATTTTTTTAGAACCCTAATTTTTTGAGAACCCTAATTTTTTGAGAACCCTATTTTTTGAGAACCCTAATTTTTCGGCAAACCCTTTGGTCAACCCTTCGAAGAAGGGTTGCGCCAAACGGTTGCGTCAACAACCGTTGTACGTATTGCCCCCTATTTAATTTACCATTCAAACATTTTTATGTTTTAATAAACACGTACATTTATATTACTCATGTCAAATATAACTAAAATTATTTTTTCAAAGTTTTTTTTTTTTATTCTTAAAACCTCTATAATAAATCAATCATTATCTTTGAACAAAGAAGTTATATAAACTGTTAATACTTTTTGTTTATTAATTTTATAACTATCAAGTTTTTAAAATAAACTTTATCTAAAATTTATGAAATTTTATTAAAAACATATATTTACAGACCTTAAAGCAATAAATCAGTAAGGTCAGCCCTTAGCACCCTCTACACCAAGTTCTATTGCCGCTTTTTGTTCTATGACTTTACTTGCTAACATAACATTATTTTATAAAATCTTTTTAGTTCTTATTAAATAATAACAATTATTCACTTACATATATATTATTCGCTCGATGTTAACTAAAAATATTTCAAAGTTTTTTAATTAATTCGGATTTTCTTTATTATTATTAATTATTATTATCTATTGTACATTGGCAATCCATCACGAGAAAAAACACAAAACAACCCGCACTCCTTACAGATACGAAAATGACCTCTCTCTGTAAAATGTGTGAAAAGAACTACTCGATTTCCTTAAAATTGGATAATCCTTTTTGTATTCCGGGGCGCGATTTAAGACTAATTCCAGGTCAAAATATATTTCAAACTGACCTTTTTCTGTAAAATGAGGTGCAATAACTACGTTAGGCCTAAATTTAGTCTTAAATTTAGGATAAGCCTTTGTGTAGGGGGCGATTTAAGCCTAATACCAGGTCAAAAGTAATTCCAGTATAGACAAGAATCGAAGAATCATAGTTATTATTATTTTTATAAATATATTTCAAACTGAAACATGCTGGATTGGTAAGATCCTTTAAGCAAGTAAGAAGGAAATGTTTACCTTCCTTGTGAGTGGGCGGAGTAATCCTTATCTCTATATGACCTCGTATGTGATTGCTCGAGAATTATTTTTATCGCTTTTTTTGGTTTTACGTATGTAAAAACATGTTTTTTTCATATCCTGAACCTTATCTGTGATTGGATGAAAATTATATTGGAGGTTGCGTGTTTTAGATCCAAACTCATTTTAAAATCATACTCGTTTTGGCTCTTAAGCGGTGCACAAGTTCTCTGGTTTGTAATAAAAGTGTTCTATTTTCACTAAGTGTATATCATGAACCACCTTAACATGTATACCTCAATACAATACATTATCCAGTGGGAAATCAAGATCCCAGGAAGTAGGGGTTTCATTCTTATATAAAAGAAAAACCGATGGATTTGAATTTTTCAAGTGTGCTACCCAATCACCCTGTTATAATACAAGCGTATTTTCGTGAGTCCAGATGAATTACTTTGTATATGTAATCACACTAAAGAGTGGCTTACAGAATACTTTAAACCAAGCTCAGCTTTAAACTGGACCGAAACAGTTATTAGCCTGTGCGAAGAAACCAACGATAAGCAACTTACTCTATCATTTTATAAACATCAAAACATAATCAGTTTGGAAGTTAGATTATGGGAGAGAAATAATGAAACAGGAGTATTTGAACCTACATCATTTGGATTCTACATTTCAGGCCTAGGCAGATGAAATATATGTTAGAGGTACGTAAGCGCATGTTAATACACCTGAAGAAGACATATGTGTTATCTAATTACGTAACCGTAATTAATTCATTACATGTTATACCATGAATACTACGCATTTAAGAAACCCCTGATCGATGATCCTACGATTATCAACGACCGCTTCCTAAGTTCTATAGACGTACCGAAATTCATTCATCTACTTAGAAAACAATGGCAAGAAAGTATTTATGCAGGTGACCCAGAATGTAAATATACTATGATATCTGAGCGGGAACTTTTTACGTATGTGTTAACTGAGTGTATTAATGAGACACGAAACTATATCATCGATAATGATATAAATGATTGGCATATTTGCAAAGATTTAGAAAATTTTAATATAAAATAATCATAAACATTATGTGTAAAATGTATGTGGAAGTGTTTATATATAATAATATTCCTGATATTATATTTAATGTGAACCTATATAAAATCATTGTAAATATATTTAACACTTGTATATATATATATATATTATATACTATATATATATATCACACTACTATACGTATCCCATATATCTACTACTATACTCAATACTATATAGAAATCTTACTCTATTCATAACTCAACCTCATATTACTATTATATATATATACTTACTCTCCACACATACATGATCTCCGCTGATCACCCCAGTGCAAGTCATCATTCAGCTCTAGTACCTCATTTTGAGGCAAGCTCACTCCAGCTAGAATCATATAGTCATAATTTTTATTATCCTTTATTTTTACTTTCTTAAATTAAATATTTAACATGTATGTTAAGAGTTTAAATGAACGAAACCCAGTTCAGGATATGAAAAAACATATGTTTTACATACGTAAAACCAAAAAAGCGATAAAATAATTTCTCGACCTAATCACATACAGGTGTCATATTAGAGATAAAGGATTTACTCCGCCACTCACCAAGAAAGGTAAAACATTTCCTTCTTTACCTGATTAAAGGATCTTACCGATCCAGCATGTTTCAGTTTGAAATATATTTATAAATAATAATAACATTGATTCTACGATTCTTGTCTATTACTGGAATTACTTTTAACCTGGATTAGGCTTAAATCAGCCGCGAACAAAAAGGCTTATCTAAATTAAGACTAAATTTAGGCCTGAACGTAGTTATTGCACCACATTTTACAGAAAAAGGTCCGTTTGAAATATATATTTTGACCTGGAATTAGGTCTAAATCGCTCCCGGGATACAAAAAAGGCATATCCTAAATTTAGGAATAAAGTAGTTATTTCAACACATTTACAGAGAGAGAGGTCAGTTTCGTTTCTCTGAAAGGAGTGCGGGTTGTTGTGTTTTCTCGTATTGGATTGTCAATGTACATAGAAATAATAATAATAATAATAATAAAGAAAACTCGAATTATTTAAAAAACTTTTGAAATATTTTTAGTAAACATCGAGCGAATAATATAAATGTAAGTGAATAATGGTTATTTTTAAATAAAGAATCTTAAAAAGATTTAATAAAATAAATGTTATGTTAGCAGAGAAGAGCAATAGAACATAACGCGGCATAGCTTGGTGTAGAGGGGTGCTAGGGGTTGACCTTACTGATTTATTGCTTAAGGTACGTAAAATATATGTTTTTAATTAAAATTTCATAAAATTTTAGTAAAAAGTTATTTTAAAACTTGATAGGTTATAAAAATTATAAATTAATTATTGATTCACTCAGGGTGAAATGGGCCACTTGTCCAAAAATTAACCGAATTTTTTTTTTAATATTATACCCATATATATAGCTTATAGGATCATATATAGGCTATATAGGCCTATATATAGCTATATATATAAAGTGTACCGTGTTTAATCACTATAAACAGATTAAAAATGTTTTAATATTCGTCTATACGTAAGTACACGTTATGATCTGCTGGTTAAGTAAGAACATCTCCGTGTGTTATAAGTAACACATGCTGAGTGAGCTGAGCTGTAGGCACAGTAGCAAACAAATCGTCGTGTGATAAGTAAACGGTGACCTAGTGTGTCGGAGTTTGTGTGCTTGTGAATGTCCATGAGGTCGTTAGTGTGTGGATGTAGTGTGTGGGTGTGTGCGTGTGTTGTGTGTGTATAAGTGTAATGTAAGTGTCTATGGCTAAATGTAAGTGTCATAGTGCAGACTGTGTGTATAAGTGTCATAGTGAATGTTGTGTTACTAAGTGTAGAGTGGTGTGTGTGTGTGTGTGGTGTGGTGTGTGTGTGAACCGCGTGTGTATAGGTGTAAATGTAAGTGTCTATGTGTAAATGTAAGTGGCATAGTGAATGTGTGTATAAATGTCATAGTGAATGTGTGTATAAGTGTCATAGTGAATGTGTGTTCTAAATAACAATAACAATAGGCATGAAGTAAATAACACTAAGTATAATATTAAAAAATAAAATAATAAAATAATAAAATAATAAAAATAAAAATAATAAAAATAATAAAAGATAATAAAAATAATAAAATAATAAAAAGTATTAAAAACAAATAAAAAACATAAATGTTAATAAATATATGAGTTAAAACGGTGAGTAAAGCAGAAAGTTAAAAACAGATACACCAGACAAGTTAGCAAACAGATATAACAAAGTTAAAACAGTAAAGCCAGATCAAAAGTAAAGACACGCAAGCGAGAAATGTAGAGCGTGAGAAAACGAGTGAAAACACAAAAGTCATATCTAAATCCCCCCTTGGTTGTTAGGTCACACCCTAGTTGATTGTACTGATTTACTGCTTATAATACTCCGCCTTTTTAAAGGTATGTAATGTTAATAAACAATATGAGTTTAAAGCAGTAAAAACATATGAGTAAAGCAGTAAAACATGAGCTTAAAGCAGTAAAGCAGTAAAACAAAAGCATTACTAATCCCCCCTTGTTATAGGGTCAACCATCTATTGATTTACTGGAGTGTGTGAGCTGCATATGTAACATCATTATATTTATTACACTATTACATACCTTAAAAGCAACACGAGCCTCTCAGCTACTGCAATGAGAATTGTCCACAGCCCTCACACACAGGGGGGAATTAGATGCTTTGTTTTACTGCTTTACTGCTTAACTCATGTTTTACTGCTTTAACTCATATGTTTTACTGCTTTAACTCATAATTTACTGTTTTTACATACTTAAAGCAGTAAATCAGTAAATTCAATAGAGGGTGACCTAGCAACAAGGGGGATAGTATGCTTTTGTTTTACTGTTTTACTGCTTTAACTTTCTGCTTTACTGCCTTAAGTTTTCTTGCTTTACTGCTTTAACTTTCTGCTTTACCTTGTTTTAACTTTCTTCTTTACTGTTTTCACTTTCTGTACATTAATCCAATCATCTCATTTATGAAGTGAAACCTTAACTTTTTTATAATGTTTTAATACTTTTTTATTTATTTTATTATTTTTATTATTATTTTTATTATTTTTATTATTTTATTTTTTATTTTTTTTTTTATATTATTATTTTATTTTTATTATTATACTTAGTGTTAATTACTTCTGGCCTATTGTTATTATTATTTAGGAACACCCACATTCACTATGACACTGTTATACACACATTCACTATGACACTTATACACACATTCACTATGCCACTTACATTTACCCATAGACACTTACATTTACACTTATTACACACGCGGTCACACACACCCACACAACCCACACACACACACACACACTTACAATTATACAACATTCACTATGACACTTATACACACATTCACTATACACTTACATTTAGCCATAGACAGTACTTTTATCCTTCTGATGCACACAAACACGCACCACACGCACACATACACATTCGTTCATGAGTGAATTTTATCTTGTGCGTACAAATGAAATTTACTTACACACGCAGATTACTTACACTCACACACCAGATTTTACTTACACACGCACACTCACTTACAAATATAACGTATAATTTATTAAACATTTAGTTTTTAATTAAACCACGTACATTTATAATTACTTCATTCAAATAAACTAAAATTATTTCAAAGTTTCTTAAAACTTCTATAATAAATCAATCATTATCTTTGAACAAAGAAATTATTATTAACTGTTATTACTTTTTGTTTATAAATTTTTATAAACTATCAAGTTTTAAAATAACTTTTACTAAAATTTTATGAAATTTATTAAAAAACATATATTTTACGTACCTTAAAGCAAAAAATCAGTAAATCAGTACCTAGCACCCTCTACACCAAGCTATGCCGCGTTATGTTCTATTGACTTCTGCTAACATAACATTTATTTTATTAAAATCTTTTTAAGTTCTTATTTAAAAATAACCATTATTCACTTACATTTATATTATTCGCTCGATTGTTAACTAAAAATATTTCAAAGTTTTTTAAATAATTCGGATTTTCTTTATTATTTATTATTATTATTATTAATCTATGTACATTGGCAATCCATCACGAGAAACACAACAAACCCGCACTCCTTACAGATACGAAAATGACCTCTCTCTGTAAATGTGTTGAAATAACTACTTCAGGCCTAAAATTAGGATAATTCTTTTTGTATCCCGGGGCGATTTAGACTAATTCCAGGTCAAAATATATTTCAAAACTGACTTTTTCTGTAAAATGTGGTTTTGCAATAACTACGTTAGGCCTAAAATTAGTCTTAAATTAGGATAAGCCTTTTTGTATCCAGGCTGATTTAAAGCCTGAATTTACCAAGGTCAAAAGGTAATTCAGTATAGACAAAAGAATCGAGAATCAAATTGTTATTATTATTTTATAAATATATTTCAAACTGAAACATGCTGGATCGGTAAGATCCTTTAATCAGGTAGAAGGAAATGTTTACCTTTCTTGTGAGTGGTCGGAGTAATCCTTATCTCTATATGACCTCGTATGTGATTGGTCGAGAATTATTTTATCGCTTTTTTGGTTTTACGGGTATGTAAAAACATGTTTTTTCATATCCTGAACCTGGGGCTCGTTTATTTAAACTCTTAACATACATGTAAATATTTATTTAAGAAAGTAAAATAAGGATAATAAAAACTTTACTATATAATTAGAAATTTAATAATCATTAACTTACAATGATTATATATATATATATATATATATATATATATATATTATATATAATACTATATTATATATATATATATATATATATATATATATATATATATATATATATATACAAGTGTTAAACTAAATATATACAATGATTTTATATAAGGTGCACATTAAATATAATACAAAAATATTATTATATATAACACTGCCACATACATTTTACCCATGATGTTTATGACTATTTCATATTAAAACTCTCTAAATCTTTGCAAATATGCCAATCATTTATATCATTATCGATGATATAGTTTCGTTGTCCTCAGTAATACCTTCAGTCTAACACATACGCTAAAAAGTTTCCCGGCTCAGATATCATAGTATTATTTACATTCTGGGTCACCTGCATAAATACTTTCTTGCCATTGTTTTCTAAGTAGATAAATTGAATTTCTGTACGTCTATAGAACTTAGGAAGCGGTCGATGATAACCGTAGGGATCATCGATCAGGGTTTTCTTAAATGCGTAGTATTCATGGTATATAACATGTAATGAATTACGGTTACGTAATTAGATAACACATTTGTCTTCTTCATCTGCATTAACATTCGCGCTTACGTACCTCTAACATATATTTCATCTGCGCTAGGCCTGAAATGTAAAATCCAAATGATGTAGGTTCAAATACTGCTGTTTCATTATTTCTCTTCCATAATCTAATTTCCAAACTGATTATGTTTTGATGTTTATAAAATGATAGAGGTAAATTGCTTATCGCTGGTTTCTTCGCACAGGCTAATAACTGTTTCGGTCCAGTGTTTAAAGCTGAGCTGGTTTAAAGTTATTCTGTAAGCCACTCTTCAGTGTAATTACATATACAAAGTAATTCTCATCTGGACTCACGAAAATACGCTTGGTATTTATAACAGGTGTGATTGGTAGCACACGGTGGAAAAATTCAATCATCGGGTTTTTCTTTTATATTAAGAATGAAACCCTAACTTCCTGGTGATCTGATTTGCCACTGGATAATGTCTCCCCCGTGTATTGAGGTATACATGTTAAGGTGTGTTCATGATATACACTTAGGTGAAAATAGAAACACTTTATTACAAACCAGGAAACTTGTGCACCGCTTAAGAGCCAAAACGAGTATGATTTTAAAATGAGTTTGGATCTAAAACACGCATCCTCCAATATAATTTTCATCCAATCACAGATAAGGTTCAGATATGAAAAACATTTTTACATACGTAAAACCAAAAAAAGCGATTAAAATAATTTCTCGACCAATCACATACGAGGTCATATAGAGATAAGGATTACTCCGTCCACTCACAAGAAAGGTAAACATTTTCTTCTTACCTGCTTAAAGGATCTTACCGATCCAGGCATGTTTTCAGTTGAAATATATTTATAAATAATAATAACATTGATTTTCGATTCTTGTTTCTATACTGGAATTACCTTTTTGACCTGGATTAGGCTTAAATCAGCCTGGGATACAAAAAGGCTTATCCTAAATTTAAGACTAAATTTAGGCCTAAACGTAGTTATTGCACCACATTTTACAGAAAAAAGGTCAGTTTGAAAAATATATTTTGACCTGGAATTAGTCTTAAATCGCCGGGATACAAAAAGGATTATCCTAATTTAGGCCTGAAGTAGTTATTTCAACACATTTTTACAGAGAGAGAAGTCAGTTTCGTATCTGTAAGGAGTCGGGTTGTTGTGTTTCTCGTGATGGATTGTCAATGTACATAGATAATAATAATAATAATAATAAAGAAAAATCCGAATTATTTAAAAACTTTGAAATATTTTTAGTTAACATCGATCGAATAATATAAATGTAAGTGAATATTTGTTATTTTTAAATAAGAACTTAAAAAGATTTTAATAAAATAAATGTTATGTTAGCAGTAAGTCAATAGAACATTAACGCGGCATAGCTTGGTGTAGAGGGGTCTAGGGGCTGACCTTACTGATTTATTGCTTTAAAGTACGTAAAATATATGTTTTTTAATTAAATTTCATAAAATGTTAGTAAAGTTATTTTAAAACTTGATAGTTATCAAAATTTATAAACAAAAAGTATTAACAGTTAATTATAAATTCTTTGTTCAAAGGATTAATGATTGCATATTATTATAGAAGTTTTTAAGAAAACTTGAAATAATTTTAGTTATTATTTGAATGAGTAATATAAATGTACGTGTTTAATTAAAACATAAAATGTTTTTAATAAATTATAGGGGGGGCAATACGTACAACGGTTGCTACGAACCGTTTGGCGCACCCTTCTCGAAGGGTTGCCAAAAATTAGGTTTGCCGAAAAAATTAGGGTTCTCAAAATTAGGGTTCTCAAAAAAATGTTAGGTTCTCAAAAAATTTGGGTTCTCAAAAAAATTAGGGTTCTCAAAAAATTAGGGTTCTTCAAAAATTTAGGGTTCTCAAAAAATTTAGGGTTAGAGTACCGTGGGTCAAAATTGATCCATGGTATATATGGCAAGGTCAAGCCGAAATATTCATGGTCAAAACAAGGGTTTAAGACATCAAAAAAGGGCTAAGTCCTAAAGGAAGGACAAAAAAAATTTACCGTGGGGTCAAAATTGACCCACCCCCCCCCTTGGAGACCAAAGGATTGGTCGTGTGTTTGTACGTGTGTATAAGTGTAAATGTAAGTGTCTATGGTTAAATGTAAGTGTCATAGTGAATGTGTGTATAAGTGTCATAGTGAATGTGTGTATAAGTGTAAGTGTGTGTGTGTGTGTGTGTGTGTGTGTGTAGGTGTTCAAGTTAGGATAGATCCATACATGCGTACAAGTTAGGAACGAAATATGTGACGGGTGGGACACGAGTGGCCAAAAAATTGGCGTGGGCCAAAATTGACCCATGGAAGACCAAAGGGTTGGTCGAAAAATTAGGGCTGCCTAAAAATTAAGGGTAGCCAAAAATTACCGTGGGCCAAAATTGACCCACGGAAGACCAAAGGGTAGCCAAAAATTACCGTGGGCCAAAATTGACCCATGGAAGACCAAAGGGTAGCCAAAAATTACCGTGGGCAAAAAATGACCCATGGTATCTGGCAAGGTCAAGGCCGAAAATATCATGGTCAAAACAAGGTTAAGACATCTAAAAACGGGGCTAAGCCCCATAAAGGAAAGATCAAAAATTACGTGGGCCAAAAATGACCATGGGCGAAAAAATTAGGGGGGCGCAAAATAGGGGGCAATACGTACAACGGTTGCTGACGCAACCGTTTGGCGCAACCCTTCTTCGAAGGGTTGCCAAAAATTAGGGTTGCCGAAAAAATTAGGGTTCTCAAAAAATTAGGGTTCTCAAAAAATTAGGGTTCTCAAAAAATTAGGGTTCTCAAAAAATTAGGGTTCTCAAAAAATTACGGTGTCTCAAAACAACAAGGTTAAGACAAAAAAATACCTGTGGGCGCCAAAATGACCATGAGAAGACAAAGGGTTGGTCGAAAAAGGGTCAAGGCCCAAAAAGGTGAAGGCCAAAAAAGGTCAAGGTCAGGTAAAAATTCGAGCTCAAAAAAAGGTCGCGGTCATTTTCGTCCGAAATGGCCCTCCTACTACTAATATATTTATTTATTATTATTATTATTATTATTATTATTATTATTATTATTATTATTATTATTATTATTATTATTATTATTATTATTATTATTATTATTACTATTTATAATAATACATCTGCTCTAACACCGATCCTGCTAGAGAATACCTCAAAATCCTCCTTACTGGCCATTTGCAAAACACAGTTTATCAACATCCTTAAGATCCTCAAAATCCTTTGCAAAAGGTGCTGCCGTTCTCTTATGATTAAGGGTATACACCTTGGCTATTCCCCTCTCCTACCATTTGCTTGACAGACCTCTCTCTCCAAATCTAACCACCCTGCTGCCTTGTTAAAATGCATCATTCCTGTCTCATTCCGCAAGTTCACAGTGGATTTACTCCAGAGTGTTTACTGATGGTTCTAAAAACAAGGACAAGAATGTGGGTGGCGTTGCTGTCTTTCCTGAACCGCAAACTCTCCAATACCTCGCCCATTCATGCTTCAATTTTACGGAAAAAAATTAATGGGCTATAATGATTCCCCTTTCTCGAATTCATTCCTTAACCAAAGACACTCTTAAAAACCACAATTGGTATCGCTGTACAACAATTTCTTTGGCTGCTCCTCACGTTGGGGGTAACCGGCAACGAAATCGCTGACAGAGAGGGCAAACTCTTCTTTTCGGGGCTGTTCTAGTTACATTTTCCCTTTTTTTTTTTTTTTCTTTGGGGGGGGGGGGGGGGCGGATGCCATTCGACAAGGTCACCTCCCATCAAACTGATTATTATCCTTCTCTCCGACAAGACTTCTGATCCTATTGGCAAGAGTGCTTGCGACGAGTGCTCAGCGAGGGACGAAACTTAGAAATATAAAGCCGAACATTGGTCAGTCTTCTCCGCGACAAAAGCGCTTGCACGAGGTGATATTTGCACGCCTCTGTATTGGCCACACCAATTTCACTGACAGTCACTACATGTCACGGGACCCTCCTGCCATCTAAATTTTGCCGTCGCCATATCCTCATTGATTGTCCCCAACTTAGGACCCCATTCGCCGTCGTCATTTTCCTACTTTACGGTCCATAACACCTTCTAAAAGGCTATCCCATATCTTAACTGAATCCTCCCACTTTAACAGTAACGCTATTTTCTGTTATCTTCAAAAACTGAATATTCTTTATAGCATATGATTTTGTTATGTAATATTAGGACTATCTCTAATGTAAGGATATCTTTTGATTTAGCTTTTTATTTATTTTTGACTGAATATTCATTTCACCATCCAAATTTTCTTTGACATTTTAAATATGTATGAGCCAGGACCCACCCATGGAGTTGATTATTCAACCCAATGTGGCCGCTTCTCTTTTTGCGTGCTGTGGTGGTCCCTGTACTGTACACAGCCTCAAAAAAAAAAATTTTATTGCATCTATCTAAAC
The DNA here is from genome assembly GCA_015478945.1 of Trachelipus rathkii. Taxonomy (NCBI): domain Eukaryota; kingdom Metazoa; phylum Arthropoda; class Malacostraca; order Isopoda; family Trachelipodidae; genus Trachelipus; species Trachelipus rathkii. Next base: position 24,706 of record JABUQX010017792.1, read on the forward strand.
TTAAAATCGGCTTTAATATGTCTATTTAAATATATATATAAATTATGTATATATATAATATATATATATATAATAATATATATATATATTATATATATATATAATACATATATATATAATAATATTAATTAATAATAATAACTGTTCACTGCCCAAAAAAAAAAAAAAAAAAAAATTATGTAATGCATCTATTTAAACTTAAAATCGGTTCACTTGTCTTATTACTTTGCTAATTTACACTTTCCTCTAATAATAATAAATAACAATAAAAATTATGATTATTTTACTCTTTCCA
>JABUQX010017792.1:30000-32500 GCA_015478945.1 Trachelipus rathkii
AAAGAAATTTTTAACCAATGTTGTCCCCATAAATTTCTGATTTCTTTAAAGCTTTTTTTCTTTTTAAAAAATGTTGAAACCACTTAAAAGCAAACATTTGAAAACCCAACCATTAGGTTTTTAGACTTATGTACCGATGTAAAAACGAAATTTTTACTTTTTTTTAGTATCATTGATTAGGAGTTGTTGACATCACAGTGCTAACAGTAGTTAAATATCATTTGAAACATTGCCAGGATTAAATTTATTATTTTTTTTCCTTCTAAGGGAAAATATCAACGATATCAGATTATTTTTATGAAGTAGGACTCTTGTTTTATTTTTTTGGCGATATGTTTTTTTTTTGTTTTTTTTATTTTTTTTTTTTTTTTTTTTTTTTTTTTTTTTTACGCTTTACTTATTTTAGATTTAGAGAACTTATTTTAATGCTGTTCAGACATGAGCCTGGCTGTCGGAATAATATATAGAAAAATTAAAAATGTTAGAGTTAGAAGTAAATGTCTTTGGCAACTGACTTATAACCCTGCCCTACAGGAAAAAAAATTCTCTGATTGCAAACCCTTTTTGACGCGTTAAAATCCCGTCCTTTTTAGTTCTTTATTTGACTCCTTCGCGAGACTTCATATATGTATTAAGCATTGTTACACACCACATCTGGAAGAGCTTTTGCATATATATTATTTATATTGTCTAATATATTTTTTATCAAATATTTTCATTACTCATGGACAAATTCACGATAATTAATTTCTTTTGGTCCTTCCTTTCAAATCAGGATTTATTTGAGAAAATTCCTTTTCTTCCCCTGAACCTTTCTCTATACTTTTCTTAAATTTTATATTTATTTTCCTAGTAGTCTAAATAATGATTATATTTAAAAAAATTAATTCATCAAAAATTTTCTAAACTTTATTTATTCAACAAGCTATGTGGTATTCATTTGACGGGTTATTTTCTTTGACTGAAGCATCTAACCTTTTAATAGTACTTTTCAAATTAAGTTGATAGTGAATCTATTAGTATCAGACTACTGCTCTCTTTCTCATGTTTGTATTTGTAGCTGCGAATATTTTGCCATTTTCAAAAAGTTGAGACGTATCGAATATATTTTGTCATTAACCATTTTTTTTTTTTTTTTTTTTTTTTTTAATTTTTGTTTTTATTTTATTAATTCTTGTCAATCTTCTAGATCTGATTGGACTTTCAGTTTTTCATTTTTAAAGAATTTTTTTCTGCCCAGCTCTTGTCATCTGATCTTTCCATAAGTAATCGATCGAGGTTTATTTATTTGTTATCCTTAGGTTACCGTTAAGTTCTTACTTAAGTACCAGTATCTCCCGTGTGAAGGTTCTATAAAATCTACTGACTCTTGCCTCCTACAAGCAGGTTTTATATTTTAATAACATCACTTTACATATTAGAATTATATATATATATATATATTATAGTATATATATATATATATTAATATATATATATATATATATATATATATATAATATATATATATATTATATATATATAAATATATATATATATAATATATATTATATATATATATATATATATATAATATATATATATAATATATAGTTATATATATCAGTAAATCTGTATTATACTGGGAACACTAAGATAGTTAATTGTTGATTAGTGGAGCCTTAAATTGTGAAACCGATTACTGACTTGATCATTCCGACTTAAGAAACTGGATAAATTATTGTTTAGTATTCAAACATGTTAATGTGTGAACAAAAAACTTTGAACTGTTCATTATTTTAATTTAGAATTTATATTTATAATTCAGTGATACATATATATTAATAATAATAATGGTCTTCACTTTTGTTGTTTGTGGTTTAATTTTATATTTTTACTGTTCTGAGGATTATTTTTGTAATTTGTATATTGTATTTCAGAAATGTTTATTGCTGTAATCCATTTATTAAACATTTTAAATTTGCTCATGAAAGATTTGAATTTTCCCTTTATAGAAATTTAAATTTTAGTGTTTTAGATTGATGTTGTTACCTGTTTATTGTAAGGTCTGGCGAATAAGAATATAGATCTAAAGTTCATGTGTTCAGATGGATCTTAGGGTCATGCTAGGTGTGAGAAGAATGCATTATAAAATAGGAATGACGTATTAGAGAGCTGCTGTGGTTAAACAAAGGGTAAATGAGAGAATAAATGAAAGTATGTTGAGATTGGTTTGTCGTGTTCGAATAGGCGGAAGTGGTCGGTGTCCGAAAGTCCATGGTGTGCGAGGGCGTGGGAACCGACCGGCTGGAGACCGAAGAAAAAGTGGATTGATGGTCAGTGAACGAATGTTTGAAGAGAGAAATGTGAGTTAGGCAGAGGCGAGAATAAAAGGTGCATAATAGGAGTGAATGGCGGAATTTTGTAAGGGGTATGCATGGTTGTGGCCCACCTGCGCCAGGGGATGAACCCTTACATTGGCCGATTTACCATAGTGAGAGCCCGTTGCGGTCCCATGAAG
>JABUQX010017793.1:0-22538 GCA_015478945.1 Trachelipus rathkii
CCAGTTCAGCTCTGTAGCTCGGGAAATAAGCTAAAAAAGTTTGTATAGGTCACTAGAAAAGGGGGGTAGGGGTCTAACTCATACTAAACCATGGTAGAAGTGCCTCGATTCGTTATAAACTACGGGAATCGATTCCCTATTACCTTATAACATAAGGTTAGACACCTATATATATACAAATATAATAATCTATACAAAAAGGTTAAAAAAAAAAGTGTTTTTTTTTATAGTACATTTTTATGGTTTTGGTTTTTTTTTAAGTTACATTTTTTAAGTTACATTTTTATATATATAAACTGTATATCTTATTATTATCTATACATAATATACAAATCTATTTAAATTGTATATTATACAGCTTATCTATATATATATTATACATATATATTATATATTAATATATAGTATATATAATAATATATATATATATATATATATATATATATATATATATAATTTATATATATATAATATTAATATATATATTATAATATATATATATTTAATATATATATAAGTATATATATATATATATATATATATATATAATATTGGGATCAGTATATATTCGTTTGAAAGCTCATCTTCATTATTGAAAGCGATTGCATGAAACTATTTATTATATTATCAACTCATAAAATATTCATTTTAATAGACTAAAGGTGCAAATTTAACTGCAATTTTAAAGAACTTTTTTATTATTTGATTTATTATTATTATTATTATTATTATTATTATTATTATTATTTCATTTATTATTATTATTATTATTATTATTATTGTTTTGTTATTGTTATTAATTTAATTATTATTATTTATTATTATAATTATTATTATAAATATTCCATCAATATTATTATCATTATTATTATTAACATTCTCATTAATTTTTATTTATTTTTATTTTTATTTAATTTTATTTTTATTCTTATTTTTATTTTTTATTTTTATTATTATTATTATTATTAATTATAATTATTATTATTATATTATTATTATTATTATTATTATTATTATTATTATTATTATTATTATTATTTCATTTATAATTATTATTACTATTATTATATATTATCATTATTATTTCATTTATTATTATTATTATTATTATTATTATTATTATTATTATTATTATTATTATTATTATTATTATTATTATATTATTATTATTATTTTTATTATTTATTATTATTATTATTATTATTATTATTATTATTATTATTATTATTATTATTATTATTATTATTAATTATTAACTATTATTATTATTGTTATTTATAATTATTATTATTATTATTATTATTATTATTAATATTATTATTATTATTATTATTATTATTTAGTTGCTTCTTCGATTGTAACTTGCCCTTTATTATATATATATATAATATATATATATATATATATATATATATAATATTATTATATTATTATATATATATATATATATATATATATATATATATATATATATATATATATATATATAATGCGAACGAGTTGAAGGTCGTGCTGGCCAAATAAACTTTATAAAAATCCCCGCGAAGTATTTGGGAAGAAGGATCTGCTCTATCTTACCTCTTTCCATTATTATTATTATTATTATTATTATTATTATTATTATTATTATTATTATTATTATTATTATTATTATTATTATTATTATTATTATTATTATTATTATTATTAAATATAGAATCATTTCATGTAAATAAACAAAGCAAAAACTTTTTATTAACCGAGGAGGTCGAATGAGAAAACAAATCGAGCTAGCAACCAATCTTAATTTATATACTAACTTAAAAACATTATATTATATATACAAAATGTTTTCTATAATACATATAGTTGCATTGTGCATTTTTATTATTATATAGTTTATGATAATTTTTTAAAAATTTATAATTATATTCAAAAATTTACATATTTTAATATTTTATATTTTTATAATTATTTTTTTTTATTGAGTGGTAAATTAAGACAAAAATGTTTCTATAACAATTTTCATAATTAATTCACTGTGTATTTATTTCTGAGTATGTTATATTAAATTGGTTATTATTTTTATTAACTATATATACCCTAAATTTATTAATAAACATTTGAGGGGTATAAAAAAATGTTATTTTTTTTCAGTATACTACCTTTGGTTGATCAAATTTAGTGTGAGTGAGGTAATAAAGAAATCGGTTTTATATATCAGACAGATCGGTAAATTATTATAGAAATAAGGGGGGATTTATTATAAGATTTATAATGCAACTATACCATAATATGTATAGCTAATACCTTAGTGGAAAAAAAAAATTTTTATAATAATATAATACTTATAGTTAGTTTGACGCATATACAAAACTGCCAATACCTGCATATAAAGTGATTAAAAATTAATAGACTCACAATATTATATATTCAATTAGATGAGTGAGTATATATCAGAATATTTTTTTCTTCGACTAGTTACATTTTGTATAGTGAATGAATTTACATATGATACTATTACGGTATATATACACAATAAGTATTTATATATATAGTTAATGACATAACACATTACGTGAGACAAAAAAAAAATTAATAGGGGTTAGTAGGTAGTGAAGTTTTATTATTATAACCCTCCAAATGCATGGTTATCTCGTTTTTACACACTAACGACACCCATACGTGAGATTATATGTATTATATTAAATATTGTAAACTTACGCAAGGAACTAGGGAAGTAGCTCAATCACCCATTAGAAACCTACTCAATAACAATCAACAAGACGATCAAGCTATCAGTATTAATATCTATACTATGATACCACTACCTATATATATATATATATACCGCAGAGATATTCGCTAGTGAGTCAGTATTGTGACGGCGTGTCCATACCATCGATAATTATAACTTTATAAGAAAACATAAATTACTAACGTAACTATGAGATCACCTGGGAGTGAGTGGGATAGTAGGTTGTGTCGGGGTTAATATAACTTGAGAGCGAAGGGAATTACATTCTCATCATACATGCAGCGAGAGCGACTGCGTGAATATATACATGGAGAGGTCATATAAGTGTGCGTTTACAATCTGTGATCATATGTATAAGATCGTGATTGTCACAGATAATCAACACCTGACAGTGATAATGGGTCGGGTATACCATAGTGGCACTCACTTGTGTTATATATATATATTATATATATACGAATCGTTCGGTTTAGTCGCTCACTCACACAACGTATATTAGCACGGAGGTCATCAGGTATTCCAAGATAGACGCTGACACATGACATACAGAGGGTATGCGAAGAATGGTATGGAAGACCAAATACCTCTAGTACCCACGGGGGTTCATTTTTATTCGATAAGGTAAACTGCCTGCACTGCTCGCAGTTTGATAAGGTCTTGATAAAAATACCCCTTTTAAGCATTTCACCCTGGAATCAAACCTGGACCCTAGCAGATAAACCCTATGTGTTTGACCACTACGCCACAAAAGGCCTAAAAAAGAACACAACAATACTTACTATGGTGAATATATGCACCCCATCAAGTAGGACTGCACGTTTTCCGGCCTAAAACTCTGGTATAGGGCAAACGGTACCACACAAGGTAAAAAAATAATTAGTAACCGGGGGCTCATATTTTATTGATAAATAGGCTAACTGCACTCTCGCAGTATTGATAGGTACTTGATAAAAATATCCTTTAAAGCATTTCACCTGCTTGGGAATCGAATCTGGACCTAGAGATAACGCGTGTGTGTTTGAGCGCACTAAGCATAAGAGCTAAAAAGGGGTATTTTTATCAATACTGCGAGCAGTGCAGTTTACTTTATCAATAATAATATAAAACCGCCCAGTTACTAAGTATTTTTACTATGTGCGTGTACCGCATGTTGGGACCTATGCCGAGTGTGAGAGCAAGATGCGACATGTCCTATCTTGGTGGGTGCATATATCACCATAGGAAGTATTGTCATGTTCTTCCTTAGCTCATTGTGGTGTAGTGGTTCAACACATAACCGTTTATTTGCTAGGGTCAGGTTTGATTCCCAGTGACATGGCGTGATGTATTCACACAAGAGATACTTTTCTAGTATATACTTATATTCCGTATGTCGTAGCAGATGTATTGAGTATAAGCTGTCTATACTGAGTCACGTGACTGCGTTATTAGTAGTCATGTTTGTGATTAGTGATCTTTTTGTAGAGAGCGTCACCACTTGAGAGATCTAGCGTAGAGGAGTGGGATAGTTAAAATGAACACTACATGACGTTTCGTGAGAGTTGCTACAAAATGGGCGTAGGTACTTACCTCTTGTTTGAGTGATTACATTATAAGCGCTATAGTGGAAGAGTGAGTGTCATACCGCCAACATATATTTGGGTCCCTGCTCTATACAGGTACTATTTCCTGAGTTTTGGGGCCAGCACTTCCTCCTAGTAGTGCGACTCGCGGTCATGTCGCTCTCACACGCTCATACACACGCAGATATGCGCGTGACACAGTCATTTCACGAGCAGACGATACTATCATCACGAGAGAACACTCCACACACGCGAGATACATACACAGGTATGGTGCGGTGCATTGCAGTGCCAACTCTGACTCCTTTTTCCACTTCTCTTTTGTGCATTCAGTGCATTTCTTCTTTTTTCAGGCGGGACACCACACACATGCCCTCCAGGGGTCCCCTGGAACGTCACACACACACACACACACACACACCACACCACACACACGAATGGCATTTGCCCGAGAACACATCATTTGGACGGTCGACGTTGGGCAAATGTGCTCTTACGGGACGAGTCCGAGAGTGTCCTCTCTACTCCTCGGACAGGGCGGTTGCCTAGAGTATACCGACATCAACGGAGGGTTTCGCGCATGCACTGTGTTTTGGCAGGTGCCGTCCCGTTTGGCGGTGGGTCGGTTATGGTCTGGGGAGGCAACTCTTTATCGGGGCCTACGGAGTTGTACATCTTCGATGGAGGCACACTTACAGCCGTAAGGTATATCACAGACATCCCCGAATCCATAATGTCGTGCCATATGTCCCTACATCGGTGACTTCTTTCATCCTAATGCATGACAATGGCAAGACCACACAAAGCCCAATGTGTGAACCGACTACTTAGGACGGTTCAAATTACGGCGTTATAGTGGCCAGCATATAGTCCGGACCTCAACCCAATTCGAACATTTGTGGATACTCCTGAAACGTCGGATCAGACAGCTGCAACCCCCTCCACGGCCTCCCGAACCTGCGAACAGACACTGGCACGACGTATGGGACCTGAAATCACTGTCGCAGGACATTCGCCACTCATCAAGAGGCATGCCAGGAACCTTGTCAGGCAGTCATCCGTGCGGAGGGGGTCATATCACGGTATAGAGACAGAAACAGCAACCCGCCGCGGCCTTTTTCGCCGTACGTTACCACATGTGGTGTTTGCAGCACCGAACTCTGACCTACTGCGAAGACTATTTGGCTGCCCCTTTGCATTAACTCTATCACCTAGGGTTCTGGAGGAACCACCATGTTATTGTCATTGTCGCAATAAGTGTCTTCGCGTTTTCTTTACACAACCTTTTTCTAGCCGCTTCCTTCGCACTAAACTTGTGGCTGCGCTAATTTTGGACGAGTAGTATAATTATATATATAATATATATATAATTATATATTATATATATATTATATATATAATATATATATATAATATATATATTTATATCATATATATATATATATATATATAAGTATTATATATGGTTTATTATAGCAAATTTATGTAAAAATAATAATAGTATATTATATATATATATATATATATATATATAATATATATATATATTATATATCTAATATATATATATATATATATAAATATATTATATAGTATATATATATTATATATATATATATATATATATATATATATATATTTATAATAGTTATCATATTTAATAGTTTAAGTTGCTCCAGGTCTTTTGAGTGACAAGCCGGATCTCAAACATTAGGGAGAATTACTTGATATTATATATATATATTATATTATAATATATTATATATATATATATTATTATATATATTATATATATATACTATATATATATCTAATATAAGTATATAATATATATATATATATATATATATATAATTACGTATATATATATATATATATATATATATATATATATATATATATATATATATTATATATATATATATATATATTATATTATATAATATATATATATATATATATATATTATATATATTTATATATATAATATATATATATATATATATATATATATAAAGTATATATTTAAGCGTAGTAGATAGATAGATAGATAGATAGGATAGATAGATAGATAGATAGATGATTAGATAGATAGATAGATAGATAAGATAGATAGATAGATAGATTGATAATTCTTTGCAAAAAAAACATTTCAGCCCAACGTATTTTTTTCCTAACAATCATTTTGATTGATTCAATTTATTAGACTTTTTATACTTGAAAAAAGGGAAAAAAAATAATAATCGTTAATAAATTAATAAATTTCATCGACCACCTGATACCTTTTCACCTTCACAGGCATGATATCATTGCACACAGACTCACACATAGATATAAAATACTAACTTACATGTAATGCACACAACAATCCCAATGCCGCAGAGTAATTTTTTGTATTAATTTTTTGTAAGCATTTTGGTATCTAATTCCTGATTTTGTTTGAGCATCACATCATTTCTTCTACAACCTTTCTTATTAAGATGAAAACAAAATTTCTCTCTCTAAACAGATATCTGGTCTGTTCTCTTCTTGAATTCTCGCGATCGTGACTTGCAATTGCCTGCCGTTTCTATAAAGATAATCTCTAGTAGCTAGTAGCTGACATTTTAATATTTAGTGCTGCTATATTTTTGGATTGTCATAATTCTTTGAATTTCCTTGGTATAATTATTTTCTGGCCAGAATGGAAGCTTGAAGTCTCGCAGGACACATAGCGAGGCAATTTTCTTTAGCCCCTAAAGTAGTATACTATCCCTTTTTCCCGTTCGGATTTTAACCAATAAATTGGTCTAACTTTGATTGTTTTTGGGTTTCTATTATTCATCACTAGAACTCCCTTCAGGAATTATTATTGCGTTTAACTTCCTGTCATGCTATTTATTTTATCCGGAAATCAATTGTTCGTCTCATCCGAAATTCCTATTTCTCTATAATAAATGTAATAATATTTGTGATTCATCATCTCTCATTCTAATATTTTTTGCAAATAAATAATGTCTACCCTAACATTGCTTTTACCTTTTCTCCATATTTCATTTTCTGTTAATTTTCTTGTTGTTTTATCTTTCGCTAAAGCGAACTCTTTGCTCAAGTCTTTGACTCAAACCATTTTTTTCTACAACTTATCTTATTGATCCTTGTCCAAAAACGTGATTGCTTTAAAAGTTTGATTTTTTTTGTTCTATCAGAGCTTATGTTAAGAAGGTATATGACCCCGACGGCAACCATCCTGTGATTCTCAAAACTTGTGTTTCCGAGCTTGCTTTTGTAATCAATGATTTACCCCTTAATTCCTACTGGAAGTGTATATCCACTTAAACGTTGCCAAAAAATGGGAATGACCCTTCTTACACCAAACGGTAAAACGGGAAAAACGGGAATATGCTTTTCTAGAAGCATTTGATTGATGATCCTTCTTCCCTATTCTCCAACTTCTGTGATCCTTCGACCTTCGGCCCAAAAGTAAAACCATTTACTTTAACTATAGAAATATCGAAAGAATTTCATACAGTAAACTCTGGAAATATCGAAAGAATTTGATATAAAGTCTGGCACAGAGATTTAACTTCCAAACTTCATTCTCTCAATATTTGATTTCCTTTTTTTCCGCTCTATAGCAGATGTTTCAGACGACCATCGTTCATTCTTTAAAGTTATTAACATTGGTATTCCTCAGAGATTTCTTTTCTCTCTTACCTCTTTACTTTTCATTACTCTCTCTTCTTTCTCTCTCTCTCTCCTCTCTCTCTCTCTCTCTCTCTCTCTCCTCTCTCTCTCTCTCTCTCTCTCTCTCTCTCTCTCTCTCTCTCTCTCTCTCTCTTACTCTCTTTTTTCTCCTCTCTTACTCTTCTTTCAGGTTTCTCTCTCTCTCTCTCCTCTCTCCTCTCTCTTCTCTCCTTCTCTCTTCTCTCCTCTCCTCTTCTCTCTCTCTCTCTCTCTCTCTCTCTCTCTCTCTCTCTGTGTGTGTCGCATATTTACTCATTATGCCGACTGCCCTACCTCATGTTACTCTCCTCATTTTGTAAATGTTATGCTCAGCATCAAATTGTAGATGTTAGGAGGGTGGAAGTAGGTTAATTGATTTCTTTTCTATCTCTAATTATAATTGAGTCAAAAAAGCATGCTTGGGTGTAGTGTCCTTAGATAAATTTCAAACACTAATCAAAGCTTCAATTCTTCTGGTTAAGGTTATACTTATTTTGCTGGAGTTTTATTTCCTATATTGAGAATTATTCTTCTTAGTATTTCCAGTTCTCGTGAAATTTTTTTCAAGAATTGAATGGTGAATCTTACTAAAAATGTTCTAGGGATTTGGAGTTCTATGGCACCTTCACTATTTTTTCTAGGCACCGCAGTTGCTTTCTCTTTACATGAAATTTGTTCGTCCCTCTATAGAGTACGCGTTTCGCTGTTAAGGTGATTCCAAAAAAAAGCACTTCTTGAAAAGGTCGAGTCTTTGATTTTCCGTCATATAAACTCAACCACTCTCATTCCCTTTCTTCCCAATCACTTTCTAGCCATCAAATTGTAGCTCTACTATCCTTAAACTTTTGTTGTTATAACGGACACAACTCTTATAAATACTATAATCGCATAACCTTTTCCATGAAGAATGGTTTTTGTAACTCTACTCCCACACATTCTCTTCCTGTCGAACTGTCTAAACCTAGACTTAGCCTTCACAAACTCTACTAGTAAAGAGAAGAGCACTTCCATTTTCACCCTTCACATACTCTACTAGTAAAGAGCAGAACACTTCCATATTCAATTTCACACCTGCCAATATTCATTAAAGGAATAAATTACTATAGTTAACAATGATTTATGATTAAAAATCTTTAATTTTATTAAAGCAATAAAAATAATAAACGTTCTATATTCTATAACTTAATTGATTAAAATTGTTGAACTTCAAATATGTCTTAAATGTTTACTATTACCATTGTTTGTGATTTTTCCAGTAGAAGAATTGAACAGGTGTAATATCGTTTCATTATCGGCATTATCCAATAAACCCCATCAATTTGAGCTCTAGGCATCGCTATGACCCAATTTTTGAGCAAGAACAATGACGTATAACCGAGGTTAAATGTCTGGTATAGACAAAGGGCCCCTAAATAAAAGTTGTGTACCCTTTCATAGTGTACTAATTTCTTCACAGATATTTTCAATTAGAAGTGGAAACCCATTCTGAAAGCATTTAGTGAAGCTCAGTGAAGAGTCACTTTGGCAAAAAAAAAAAAAAAAAAAAAAAAAAAAAAAAAAAAAAAAAAAAAAAAAAAAATCCCCTTAAAAATGAAAATAGAAAAATATCTACTTCGAGAAATTTTATTAGTATTGAATTTTGCAATCAAGGACCATTGAATAATCAAGGGCCATTAAGTAGATAACTTGAAGTTCATGCGCTTCCTTAGTATTACACTCAAAGGGAGCAGAAATCACATATTTACCAAAAAATTACAATGTAATATATAAAGGAAGTAGGCAAGGGCGTACGCAGAATTTTCGTTATTGGTGGGGGGCAAATAGATTGAAAATAAAAGTAATATTTTTACAAACACTGTCAGCCAAGGGGTTGACGGCATATATGCTGACATACAATATTTACAAATGACATTAGGCCTCTTAAAAGATATATGTTCAATATTGGAAGGTATACTTTCAAAACAAAGATTACGAATTACTACAAGAAACATTAACAGAATCTACGTCTTACATTTATCTTATGATTTATTACTTGAAGTAGTTGGTACTACGACAACATTAGACGTCGTGGATTTGCTGAAAATTTTTCGACAACTGCCATTTAATTTCGACTTTTTTCTCCAAAACTAATATTTGTGAAAATCAATGAGAAACCATAAGTCCATTCACTGGATTCGTCATCGCTCGACCTGTCATGTGTTTAACCCTCAAAGTGATGACTGTTCTTTCAATTGTGCTTGTCGAACATGGCTGAGCTATTGATATGAGTAGGACATTTTTAATTACTGGGAAAAGTGCTGTTGCTTCCTTGATCACTTTAACTATTTCCAAATTTTTTAGTTCCTCACGGTCGATGTTTCTTCTCGCCTAAAATCGCAATACCAGTTCAGCTCACCTTGAAGTCCTCTCAGTTCATAAAAGTCTTCAAATACTTTGATTTTCTCTTCAAATTCCATATACGCAAGGGCAAGCATCACGACGGATGAGTATGGAACAAAAAAGCGGTGAATTGTTTCTTCCGAGGAATCTGTTCTCCAAGGAACTGTGAAACAATCCAGGTATTGGTATTGGAACAGTCCTCATCCAATACTCTTCATCGGTGGTAACAGGAGGATTCGAGAGATGTTTCTGGCAGTCCACCACTCTTGGTGGCTGAAGATCAACCATAAGATTTTCAGCTATTTGCTTTATCCTTGTATAAATTTCTTTTATCGTATCGTTGCTGTTTGAGCTGTGATCTTTCACAAGGGAAAGAATTTTCTTCACATGGTTCGAGCATTGAAGGTGGTCTAAACCCTTCGACTGTAGATTATTCACTACTGGTTCCAAGAAAGCTGAATATTTAGCTATAATGCAGGTTGAAATAAGAAAAACAGATTTTGTTGCAGCAAAAACATTACCTACTTTTGCCAAATTTTCCAAACCCTGCACTATTTATACAAAATGTGTCATGAATATTGAAATACTGCGGTATTTTTCTGATCATCGCGTCTCGCAAATCGCTGGAAAACTGCGCAAGTATTTTCTTCTCAAAACAGATTCACGAAAGAAATTGATAATGTCTTTGATAGTGGATACAGTATTGCGGATTTGCTATATCCATGCTTACTTGTAGTGTCCTTAAATAAACTTGAAACACAAATAAAAACTTCAATTGTGCTGGCTACGATTATATATTTTTTTTTTTATAAATTGGAGATTTATTTCCTATATTGAGAATTAGTATTCTTAGAGTTTCCAGTTCTCGTGAAATTTTTTGAAGGAATTGAATGGTGAATCTTACTAAAACTGTTCTAAGAGATTTGAAGTTCTATGGCGATTTCACTATCTTTTTTTGAGCACCGCAGTTGCTTTCTCTTTATGCGAAATTTGTTCATCCCTCTATGGAGTACGCGTTTTGCTTTTAGGGTGATTTAAAAAAAAAAGAGCACTTCTTGAAAAGGAGGTTGAGTCATTGATTTATCGTCATATAAACTCAACCTCTCTCATTCTCTCTCTCCTCCCAATCACTTTAACCGTCAAATTGTAGCTCCACTATCCTCATACTATTGTTGCTATAACTGACATAATTTTTCTAAACACTATAATCACATAACATATCCCATGATGAATAGTTTTTGTAACTCTACTTCCACATATTCTCATACTGTCGAACTGTCTAAACCTAGACTTAGCCTTCACATACTCTACTATGGTAAAGAGCAGATCACTTCGATTTTCACCCTTCACATACTAGTAAAGAGCAGAACACTTCAATTTCAATTTCACACCTGCCAATATTATTAAAGGAATAAATTACTGTAGTTAACAATGATGTATGATTAAAAATCTTTTATTTCATTAAACAATAAAAATGATAAATTTATATATCTCTATGTGAAAGTAAAAAATTGTTGAAATCAAAAATATGTCTTAATATTTTACTATTCACCCCATTTTGAGATATTTTCACAGTAGATAGAATTGAACAGGTTACATATCTTTCATTTATGGCATTATCCAATAAACCCAAAAATTTGAGCTCCAGGCACGCTATGCCAATTTTTGAGCAAGAACAATAACGTATACCCAGAGGTTAAATGGTCGGGGTATAGAAACGGGCCCCAAATAAAAGTTGTGTACCTCTTTCATTTTTATTTACTCTTGAAAATTTCATAAGAATTGAATGAGCAGTAAGGACATAAGTAATTTTATAGCTTTAGCCAAAAAAAATTTCCCCTCCCCCCGAAAGTAAATGCGAAAAAATATCTACCTCGAGAAATTTTGTTAGTTTTGAATTTTGGAATCAAAGACCAATGAATAAATAATCAAGGACCTTTGAGTGGATAGCTTGAAGCTCATGCACTGCCTTAGTATTGCACTCAAAGGGAGCAGAAATCACATATTTTAAAAAAAATACAATGCAATATATAAAGGAAGTAGAGAATGTGAAATAGAGAAAGTAGTTTGAGAGATGGTTCATCTTCATTAAGCTAAGGCAAGATAAAAATTGCTCCATCGGATGAAAAAAGAAGGAAAAGAAAATATAGAATTGTCATTATATGATTTTTGGTAAAGTGACAGAAAGAACGTGAGAAAGAACTAGAATAATTATTGCATTTTCTACGAAGAAATTAGTTTTTAGTATCGGCAGAGAATAGCTTTTTGGTATGAAAAAAAGGAGCATCAGTATGAAGACGATGGTAGCTCCTGAAGGAGGAGTCCCTGCGATAAATACCGTAACTCCTGAAGGAGGCGTCCCTGCGATAAATACCAAGAGAGTTAAACCAAGGTTTATCAGTTTTAGTTAAGGTAAAAGAAAATGGAATGTAGGTTTCTTCGCTTCCGTGCCAAGTGTAACACCTAAATTTTAGGTTCCGCGTGCTTTAAAGGAACCCCTCCCACCCCCGAAGTGGCAATATTCCACAGGAAATCAAAGAAGTACGACTGCAGTTCCGACCAGTTTGCATTACCATGTAACCATTTCATCGCCGAAGGAGGAGTCATTTCTGTGGAATTCTTGAAGAGACGGAACAAGATACAGAGATAGGATGAATAATTACAATTATAAAAATAATTATAATAATTATAAAATAATTATAAAATAAATTATATTATAAATTATAAATAATTAAAAAATAATTATAATAAAGACTTTTCTCACTTCTGGGTTTCACCGATAATTTATATCACAGATTTAACAAATTTTACATTTTTTTCTGTTGTCTATGATCCGATATTTGTTTCTGATGTATTTTGCTGTGCTGAACTCAAAAATTTTAGTTTTTTTTTTGTCTCTCCCATCCAGTTTTGACACTATTCATATGTAAACATGGGAAATTTTTTTTTCCCTTGAACAGAGTCAAAACGGTTGGGTATATAAACAGATAATTCAAATAAAATGTGTGTGTTTTACCCAAGTATATATGCTGTGAAAATTTCATATTGATAGGATAAATATATAAAAGATACAGCGGTTTTTCATTTATAAAATCATAAAATTTTTCTTTTCTTTTTTTTGCATCATTTTAGTTTTCCTATGAATGGCTGCAAAACTGGACCTTGTAGAGCCAAACACCAATATATTTTTGATTCTAAACCCAAAGAAATACATAATGACAGAACTCTTATATACATGGTCATAAAAATTTTTTCCCAGTATATATAAATAATAATAATATAATAATATGATAAAAATAAAATAATACAGATAAAATAATAAAAATTTTTGTTGACTTGTATTTAAGACTTGTTTCTTATGTAGTTTTTGAGCTGAATACAAAAATTATATTGGTATTTGTCAATAAGGCTCAGCTTTTCTGCCATTCACTTGAAAAGTAAAACAATGTAGAAAAATGTTTTTACAATTTCACAAATGAAAAACCGCTGTTATCTCTTTTTATTATTTGTCCTATCGATTTGAAATTTTCACAGCATATTTTGTATATTATTTGGGCAAGATACACATATTTATATACATTATCTGTTTGTATTTCCAACCGTTTTGTCTTCGTTCACTGGAAAAATTATTTATTTTTCCAATTTTTTCCATGTTTACATGTGAATAGTTTCAAACTGGACCTGATAGACAAAAATCAATGCGATTTTTGAATTCTGCATGAAAAAATCTGTAAGAAACAGGTATTCTTTGTCTTGGGAGAAATTCCTTGTTAACCATTGTAATTGTTGAAACCATAAGTGGATAACGTCTAGCAGTATAATTCATGAAAAAGATTTTAGGTTAAGAAAAGATCTAGGACTTTGGGTTCATCTACAAAAAGATGAGGAATATTAGTAGGAAATTGCATCATCTGCTCAAGCTTATTATAAACAGAAATGTAGTAGTCGAGGTCATCAACCAAATCTTGAGTAGTTGAAGAAAATCAATTGAATTAAATTCACATTAATTGAATTTACCCAAAATGACGATTTTAGAGAAAAATGGTAGGAATTTTGAAATTCAGAGATTAGAAGAATACAGAATAGTAAGTATAGTTAAGAGGTAAATAAACAGAATGGATAAATTTAGTTTAAGTTTCTCCAGAACGGATGATGCAGAATGTGAATGAAAGTTGTGAATGGTAGGAAAGTGGCCGGTGCAATTGAATCCTTGGTGGATGTAAAGGGACTAAGCCTTGAGTGCATTAGGGTCTTACATGTTACATGTGTTAATGTATAGTAGTGATAACTATGCCGGAATAAGTAGGTAGAGATCTAAAGTACAATGTGTTCAGATGGACAATCTTACGGGTGTGTTAGGTGTGAGAAAAATTGATAAAATGAGGTATGAACGTATTAGAGAGCTGTGTGGGTGAAGAAAGGGGTAAAATGATACCAGATAAAAAACTGAAAGTCTGCGCTGAATTGTTTGGCCTGATTGTGAAAAGGATGATGAAGTCGGGTTTCGGTTAACGGATGTATTCGGGGTGAGTGTCCTGGGAATTCGACCGGACTGCGGAGATCGAAGAAAAAGTGGATTGGAGTCAGTAAAGGAATGCTGGGGAGACTGGGAACGTGAGCTTGGCAGAAGGCGAGATAGAAATGTGCTAATATATACGGATTCGACATGTGAGGGTGGTAGGTTGTGGCCACCTGGGCCAGGGATGAACCTTCACATTGACAAGAGGGCAATACGTGATGGTCCTTCGCAGTCGCGCCGTGGAAGGCCCTAGGATATGGATATTTTTCTGACTCGGACGAATTCTCATTTAGGAATTAAAAGTGGTGTCGTTAAAGGCTGGGCTTCTTTTTCGACTTGCTCATTTTGAACTCTACTTACTTTCTGTTTCAGTGGGCAGTTGTGAAGCGCGCTTACAGCCCCAGTGCTGGGGAAAGGTGGTCGTTTGATGATATGATGATGATGATGAGATGATGAAATGATGATCGATGATGATGATGATGAATGAGATTTGTCGCTAGACACCCCAATAGGCACTAAATGTTAGAATTTTAAGTACTATTATTAAAAATACGAAAAAATTCTGCTTTATTGCAAAGAAAAATGCAGCTTGAATGAAAATTTGAGAATATTAGAGACAAATTGAGGGAACAGAGCATGGTCTGACATCTGGAGTGCTCAAACAAACTTCAGTTTCAGTTAGGAAGCAGACGCAAGAGGTGGAGGTTTAGGTCGAAATTAAAATGATAGACTTGCGAAATGATTACACATGTTACTGAAGAAAGATATGTCGTAACACTATATATAGTATATAATATTATATATAGTATAGTATAGTATTGTTAATTCCTTTAAAAAGGAGTATATAGATTATATATATATATTATATCTATATATCATATAATATATATAATTATATATATAATAATACAATATATATATAATATATATATGTTACAATAAATTAATTAAAGGACTCACTTATTTATCTCATAACAAGAATGGTAATCTTTCTTGCCGTGTGAAAAAAATGTAACTAAGAGGATTGCAAGGGCAACAATAAATAACAAATTTTTTAGGCTAAATTTCCAGCACACAGCAATATCCTTTAACCGATTTGAGCACAGAACAGTCACCTTTATTAATGGATTAAAAATAGCATTATTTATTGGCGATGATTCTTCAAACTTGTTGTTTCACATTATCACATAATTTTTTATATTTATATATGTAATATTTCTTTCATTTGAAAAATTTTCGCAAAAATAAGAGAATATTATCTTAACATTATAAAATTTGTAAAAGATCGTCGTTTTTATAATGATTACTCGTGCTACTGCGCGATGGGCAGCTACGAGTAAGGAGTCGCCTCTGATATATATAATAATATATATACTACCTATAAATATATATATATAATATATATATAATATATCTATATATTATATATACTATCTATATATATATATATATATATTATATAACCGTATATATATAATAATATATATATATAACAATAGAATTTAAAAGAGTAAACTTTGAAAATACACAAAAGAAGAAAAAGAAGAAAATGAATAAGCAACCGCCCTTCCTTAAGCTTCAGAGTTTTCCAGACGCGCCCAAAATTGTGCTTCCGCCTCAGAGATCATTTGTAATCACAAAGCTTACCAAAATTTTCTTATCATGAATTATCACCTCAACCTTTTCCAGACATAACGTAAATGTGTGTGTGTGTGTGTGTGTGTGTGTGTGTGTGTGTGTGAATGTGTCTTTGTGTAGGTGTGTGTGTGTGTGTAGGGATGTTTTAATGTGTGTTGCAGGTGAGTTTGTGAGTGTGTATGTGTGTGTGTATGTGTGTGTGTATGTCTAGGTGTGTGTGTGTGTGAGAGTTTGTATGTGAAAGTCTAAGTGTGTGTGTGTGTGTATGTGTGTGTGTGTGCGTGTGTGTGTATGTGTGTCGTGTGCGTGTGCGTGCGTGTGTGTGTGTGTGTGTGTGTGTGGAATTGGTTTGATGTTCATTTGGGTGACTAAGTTCGTTGATCTGTTTGTGTGATCGTGCGTGTTTTAAATATACTTTGAGAGGTAAGAAGATAGACGGAGAGTAGGAGGTGGGAGGTGGGAGGTGGGAGGTGAGAAGAGAGACTGGAAATGGGGGGGAGAAACGAAAGACGGAGGGAGGTGATTTGCGGTTAGTTATTTCATTTTGAAAATTTGATTATCTTCCTTTCAACTTGAACATATATTAACAACCTTCATTGTTTGAATTTAATAATAATAATAATAATAATAATAATTAATAATATAATAAAATAATAATTAATAATAAATAAAATAATAGTAATAATATTTTTAGCATTCTCGTACGTGATATCAAAACTATTTCAGGAATAATTAGTAATAAAATAATAATCTAATAAAATGAATAATAATAATAATAATCAATGAATAATAATAATAATAATAATAATAATAATAATAATAATATTTTTACAACTACGACAATCACATCATTCAAATTTGAAAGTAATAATAATAAATACTATAATAATTAATAAAATAATTAATAATAAATAATAAATAATAATAATCAATATACTAATAATAAAATATAATAATAATAATAAAATAAATAATAATAATATTATAATTCAAATTCAAATTTCTTTCTTTTTCAAAATATGAGAATTCAGCACAATTTAACATTATACCAAAGATCACATACAGTTCTATATTTTTATATGTCAATATTTTTACACATTTCAATATATACTATAAATTATACTACAGAAGTAAATCTCCTACCATTCTGAACTTGGGGCGCTACACAAATTGCAACACAGTGTTGTTTGTCCTTTGAGACCCGAAATAATAATTAAGTAATTAATAATCTAAAATAATAATTAATATAATAATATAATAATAATAATAATAATAATAATAATAGAAGTATCAATATAAAATTAGCAATAATAACATAATATTTGATATATCATACTGGAATCAGTTCAATACAACATTACAAGCTAAATCCAAATCGTAATAACATTTCTAAATCCTATAATTAATGAGTAATAATAATAATAATAATAATAATAATAATAATAATAATAATAATAATAATAATAATAATAATAATAATAATAATAATAATAATAATAATAATATTTTTACATCTACGACAATCACATCATTCATAATAATAATAATAATAATAATAATAATAATAATAATAATAATAATAATAATAATAATAATAATAATAATAATAATAATAATAATAATAATAATCAATAATAATAATAACAATAATAAAGTAATAATAATAATAATAATAATAAATAATAATAATAATCCCAAACATGTTAATAACCGAGAGTAATTTGAAAAATCTTCTTTATGTTTTTCAAACAAATACAACTCATCAATCTCAGAGATAGTTTGCCATTAAACATTATTAACAAAACAAATAATCCCGATATTGGTAACAGCACTTGCTCTATATTGGTTTATAATAAGGTTGGCTGAGCAGCGAGCATGGGAATTTTCAGCATCGCACGGCACCGCACCGTACCGTACCAGAATGAGTTCACCAAGCACCGCAACGGAACGGAATGAGCGCACCAGGCACCGCAGCGCAACGTAATGTGCGTTCCACGCAAAGTTTCGCGGAAGAGTGATAGTACCCCGTACCATACCGCACCGCACTAAAGGTAATTTTCTTCACCGTACCGAACTTTTATGTTCCAAGGCATACCTCGTTCAGCAGCTTACTAGGCACCGCACCGCAGCACTTACCTCATCCGATGCGTCGACAAACCCTAATCCATAAGAAAACTGCAATACTTTAATTGCCTGACAATTTTATTTACAAGAATTTGATTAAATCATTAAATGTGAGATTATTATTATTATTATTATTATTATTATTATTATTATTATTATATTATTATTATTATTATTATTTATTATTATTATTATTATTATTATTATTATTATTATTATTATTATTATTATTATTATTATTATTATTATTATTAATTATTATTATTATTATTATTATTATTATTTTATTATTATTCATTTTTATATTATTATTTTTTTAAGATTTATTATTGTTTATATATTATTAATTCATTATTCATTTATTATTATTATTATTATTATTATTTATTATTATTATTTTATATTAACTGGAATTATTACTATTTAACTGAAAATCGTTACAAAAACAGAAAATAGAAATTCCTCTCTGCTATTATTCGATATTTTTACACAAAGTTTTTGACTGATTGATCATGACATATTCGTAAGTAATATGAACAAAATGAACATTGAGGGGGACAAACTTGCAACGGTTTACAAGCTACTTAAGTGAAAAATCACAACACGTAGAAATCTCCCTCTTTAAGACACCTTCTAATTTCCTATCTCTTTCGACGGTTCTCTCGTCTCTCCTGTTTGACAATATAAACATCTGGCCTTAACATAAACAAAAACAGTCTTGAAAACCTCACACTACATGATGGGTTGCTAGGCGGCCTCAAAGAACTGGGAGTTCTGTTTAGAATTGGCACTTTTTTTTCCTCTTCACTGTTACTCTACAAGGGTCTCATCCGCCTTGTATGGAGTACTGCTCTCATATCTAGGGGGGTCTCAGGTTCCTGCCGGCATTTGGTACTGGGTCGATTCAATAGGGATAAAAGACTTATAATCTGTGTGTCTGTACTTTCTAGTTCAGCTTTACCTCTCTATCTTTGCTGCGCGATGTTGATGTCTTTATCTCTTTTCTATATGGTACGTAGCGCGCAGTCTACGATCGGGAACTTTCTGCACCGCGTGCACACTCCTTTGAAGGACGTCCTGTTAGTCACAACCAACACAAAAGGGGTGCTGTGTCGGCCATGACGTTTTGTGTTGATCGTTGGCAACTCCCAGACTAGTTCAGCTGCGGCGGGCTCCTTCTTTCTGGGGCCACCTCTGTTCTGTGGAATTCTCCATCCATATTTGTGTTCTCTACTATTTACATCTCCCTCCTTTATTAAAGCCGCGGTCTGTGTCATCTGCGTAAATTTGCGTTTAGTTCTGAGAATTTTGTTGAGTGTAAGCACCCCCTCCCTGAATAGGGCTTTGCCCGTGAGCGGTGGTGATAACTGTAAAAAAACAAAAACAAAAAAAGTGAAACACATTCAGCCATACTTCAGACAGCAACCGGGTACCTCAGGACTCAATAATGGGACCATATTTGTTTATACTTTACACTTATGACATATAGCAACTCCCATGACGCCTTTTCAGTCTCCTTTGCTGATAATATTCCCATTTTAATAAAAAGCAAAAATACCGAATCTCATTCCAGAAAAAAACAGCAGATAATTTAACAGAAAATAATGGAATAGATAGATGCAAACAAACTGTCACTAAATTTGCATAAAATATCTTATGTTATTTTTATCAATAAATCAATCGACAACTTCAGTATCGAAATTTATGAAGTGGAACTACATAGGGTTAAAATTCGAAAATACTTGGAATAATATTATAATCGATGAAAAATTGACATTTATGGACCATGTTAACAACCTACTTACCCAGATTCATGTATACATGCTAATAAAATTTAAAAAAACATCGTCCTCTTTTCAATCTTAAAGAAAGATATATTATGCACTGATGCAGTGGATACACCTACCTATCCACAAAACCACAAATAACTCAGTAATTTACCCTGTAATTGTAATTCATAAGCTTTTCATTCGCCTCATTTGCACTACGAGGGACTTTTACAGCCGTTGTTTAAAAAATAAGATACTGCAATTTAAAGATCTCAATCTATCATTACTAAAATAAGTTCAAAAAATCATCCATAATAATGCTTGCGACTTCTTGCTAACTAATTTTCGGAGCAACCAATCAAGTCGCGAATTAAGCAACCAAGCAAGTCGCGAAACAAGTCAAATAAATTTACGAAATAGTACATACATTGAAGATCCATTCTGTCGACTTAAAAAATAACCACACAAAGCTTTAGTTAGCTACAGAGCAACGGAACTTTACAGCTTGTTACCACAAGAAATTAAAACCGAAAACTCTATCAAGTACTTTGCAAAAAAAAAAAAAAAAAAAAAAAACAAAATAAATAAAATAAAAAACTTATTATCTAAATTAATATTAGTATATAATCAAATGAGTGATGCTTCTTTTACAGAAAATCTTACCATTTTTATTAACATCAAAATGGCTGCTACTCCAGTACCTAGTATTATAACAGGTTATGATTATGTTAATTATTGTTACTCATATCTGCCTTCACATTGCAATAATTACTACGATCATTAAATCAACTATTAATTATTAATTTACTATTAAAATAATTACTACGATTATAAAGTAACTATTGACAACATTTCTAGAACAAATTTATTTATTTATTTAATTATTATTATTATTATTATTATTATTATTATTATTATTATTATTATTATTATTAGTAGTAGTAGTAGTAGTAGTAGTAGTAGTAGTAGTAATAGTATTACTATTGTATCTCCTTTAAAATTATTATTATATATTAATACTATTATTATTTTTATTCTTTTGTTCTCATTATTATTATTATTATTAATATTATTATTTATTATTATTATTATTATTATTATTATTTATTATCTATTATTATTATTATTATTATTATTATTATTATTATTATTATTATTATCTTCCATCATTATTATTCCGCTATAGTTCTGACACTCTTTATTAATCCAAAAGTCTACAAAACACGTCGAGCTTTATATGAAAACGAAGTCTTAGTCTATAGATATGAACCAAAATCATGGCGAAATGATGCCGAAAGTAAAGCTTTAAAGGCATCATCAAAGCATCCGAGAATCCTTATTAAAAGCCAAAGACCTTCTGTTCCTTATTTCAAATCGGAAGCATAATCTCTACATACTTCATGACCTTATATTATATACTATATATATATATATCCCTAGATGTTGGCGTTTTTGTTTTAAAACATGTAAACGTCTCTTGAAGTTCTTTCTTCTCTTCTTGATTCAACCTTCTCAATATTTTTTTCAACGTATTCCTATTTTTCATTGTTGCTACAACATCCAAATTACCTATTACCATTTCTCGATTACTTCTTTGATCAAGTAAAAATTGTTCTAATTTCAATACTCGTTGTTCAGGAGGGCAGCTGCACTTTTAAAGAGCTGCACATTTTTTCATGCCGAAATTATAAATAATGTGCATTTAGCTTTTGATTTAAAGTTCTCAAGAATTTTTATTATTTGATTGTTCTTGTTTATTCATGAATTTCTCACGTTTATGATGATAATATTACTCATCTGATTTATACATGTTAACGAAACAATTGGAATTGAAGCTAGATACCACAAATCCACGATTAAATTACAAACAACAGCCGCAACTTCCTTAAATATTGGTTCTTTCTTAGATGATTTCAACTCCATTCGAATATAATGGTAGTACTGC
Source organism: Trachelipus rathkii (assembly GCA_015478945.1). Taxonomy (NCBI): domain Eukaryota; kingdom Metazoa; phylum Arthropoda; class Malacostraca; order Isopoda; family Trachelipodidae; genus Trachelipus; species Trachelipus rathkii. The sequence goes on from JABUQX010017793.1 coordinate 22,379, forward strand.
ATAAAATCACAAATTGTAGACAAACAACGTTAATTCAAATCTTTATCAGTAACAAATATAGGACTCACCTCACATCTTGTTTTTATATTGAGAGCCATTACGCAAATATGATTAAAACCTTAAAGCGGAAATTCCAATTAACGAAAACAAAGTTATAATA
>JABUQX010017794.1:0-13747 GCA_015478945.1 Trachelipus rathkii
CAAATACAGTGGCAGCAGAATACTAAGATTACCCAACAGCAGTTAGCCAGCAATACCAAAGATTACCGCAAACCAGTTGGCAAGCAAATACTAAGATTTACCAAAAACAATTGCAGCAAATACTAAGATTTACCCAAAACATTGACAGCAATGCAAGATTTACCAAATACAGTTGGAAGCAAATACTAAGATTTACCCAAAACATTTGGCAGCAAATACTAAGATTTACCAAAACAGTTGGCGAGAGTGAGTGATTTACCTCAAAACAGTTGGCAGCAATATCTTATTTTTTTACCCAAAAACAGTTGGCCGCAAATACTAAGATTATTCAAACAGTTGGCCACTAATACTAAGATTAACCCCAAGAACACTGTTGCAGCAAATGACTAATGATGTTACTCCAAAACAGTTGGCAGCAAATACTAAGATTTAACCAAACAGTTGGCAGCAAATACTAAGATTTACCCAAACAGTTGGCAGCAAATACTAAGATTTACCCAAAACAGGTTGGCAGCAAATACTAAGACTTTACCCAAACATGTTGGCAGCAAATACTAGATTACCCAAACAGTTTGCAGCAAAATACTATAGATTTTACCCAAACCAGTTAGGCAGCAAATACTAAAGATTTTACCAAAACAGTTTGGCGAGCAAAATACTAAGATTTACCCCAAAACAGTTGGCAGCAAATAACTGAAGCATTACCTCAAAACGAGTTGGAAAGTAAACAATAAGATTTACACCAAAACAGATGGCAGAAATACTAAGATTACCAAAACAGTTGGGATCAAATACAAGATTTCCCAAACAGTTTGGCAGCAATATCTTAGATTACCAAAACAGTTGGCAGCAAATACTAAGATTTACCCAAAACAGTTGGCAGCATATACTACTAAATTTTACCCAAAACAGTTGGCAGCAAAATACTAAGATCCCCAAACAGTTGGCAGCAAATACTAAGATTTACCCAAACAAGTTGGCAGCAAATACTAAGATTTACCCAAAACATTTGGCAGCAAATACTAAGATTTACCCAACAACGTTGGTAGCGTACTCAGATTTACCCAAAACAGTTGGCAGCAAATCTAAGATTTACCCCAAACAGTTGGCAGCAAATACTAAAGATTTCTCTAAAACAGTTGGCAGCAAATGACTAAGATTTACCCAAAGTTGGCAGCAAATACTAAAATTTACCCAAAACAGTTGGCAGCAAATACTAAGATCTACCCAAAACATTTGGCAGCAAATACTAAGATTTACTCAAAACAGTTGGCAGACCAAATCTAAGATTTACCCAACGAACAGTTGGCAAGCTAATATCTAAGATTTACCCAAAACATTTGGGCAGCAAATACTAAGATTTACCCCAAACAGTTGGCACAAATACTAAGATTTACCCAAAAACAGTTGGCAGCAAATACTTAAGATTTACCCAAAACATTTGGCAGCAAATACTAAGATTTAACCAAAACACAGTTGCCAGCAAATACTAAGATTTACCCAAAACAGTTGGCAGCAAATACTAAGATTTACCAAAACAGTTGGCAGCCAATACTAAGATTTACCCAAAACAGTTTGGCAGCAAATACTAAGATTTAACCAAAACAGTTGGTGGCAGCAAATATTAAGATTTACCCAAAACAGTTGAAAGCAAAAAATAAGATTATCCCAAAACAGATTGGCAGCAATTACTGAACATTTACCCAACAGTTGGGCAGAAAATACTAAGATTTACCCAAAACAGTTGGCCGCAAATACTAAGATTTACCCAAAACAGTTGGCAGCTAATACTAAGATTTACCCCAAACAGTTGGCAGCAAATACTAAGAATTACCCAAAACGTTGGCAGCAAAAATAAGATTTACCCAAAACAGTTGGCAGCAAATACTAAGATTTACCCAACAGTTTGCAGCAAATACTAAGATTTACCCAAACAAGTGGCAGCAAATACTACGATTTACCCAAAACAGTTGGCAGCAAATTACCAAGATTTACCCAAAACAGTTTGCAGCAAATACTAAGATTTTAACCCAAAAGCAGTTGGGCATGCAAATACTAAAATTCTACCCAAAATCAAGTTCTGACAGCAATATAAGATTGTTACCCAAAACAGTTTGTAAAGGCAATACTTAAGATTTACCCAAACAGTTGGCAGCAAATACTATGATTTCCAAAACAATTGGCAGCAAATACTAAGATTTACCCAAAACAGTTGGCAACCAAATACCAAGATTTACCCAAAACAGTTGGCAGCAAATACTAAAATTTACCAAAAACAGTTGGCAGCAAATACTAAGATTTACCCAAAACAGTTGGCAGCAAATACTAAGATTTACCCAAAACAGTTGGCAGCAAATACAAAGATTTACCCAAAACAGTTGGCAGGAAAATACTAAAATTTACCCAAAACTGTTGGCAGCAAATACTAAGATTTACCAAAACTTTGCAGCAAATACTAAGATTTACCCAAAACAGTTGGCAGCAAATACTAAAGATTTACGCCAAACAGTTGTGCAGAAAAATACTAGATTTAGACCCAAAACAGTTTGGCAGCAAATAGATAAGATTTACCCAAACAGTTGGCAGCAAATACTAAGATTTACCCAAAACAGTTGGCCAGCAAATACTAAGATTTACCCAACAACAGTTGCAGCAAATACAGATTTACCCAAACAGTTGAAGCAACATGCTAAGATTTTAGCCCAAAAACAGTTGGGCAGCAAATACTCAAGATTTACCCAAACGCTTGGCCGCAAATACTAAATTTACCCAAAACGAGTTTGGCATGCAAATATCTAAGATTTACCCAGAAACAGTTGGCAGCAAATACTGAGATTTACCCAAAACAGTTGGCAGCAAATACAAAGATTACCCAAAACAGTTGGCAGCAAAATACTAAGATTTACCCAAGAACAGTTGGCAGCAAATACTTAAGGTTTAACCTCAAAACAGTTGGCAGGCAAATATAAGATTTACCCAAACAGCTTGGCAGCAATATACTCAAGATTTACCACAAAAACAGTTGGCCAAGGCAAATACTTAAGACTTTACCCAAAGCAGTTAAGCAGGCAATACCAGAGATTTACCCAAACAGTGGCCAGGCAAATACTAAGATTTATCCCAAAAGAGTTGGCACATATACTAAGATTTACTCCAAAACAAGTTGAAGCAAATGCTAAGATTTACCCAAAACAGTTTTCAGCAAATACTAAGATTTACCAAAACAGTTGGCAGCAAATACTAAAATTTACCCAAAACAGTGGCAGCAAATACTCAAGAATTTTCCCAAACAGTTGGCAGCAAATACTAAGATTTACCAAAACAGTTGGCAAGCAAATACTAAGATTTATTCAAAACAGTTTGGCAGCAAATACTAAGATTTAACCAAAACAGTTGGCAGCAAAATACTAAGATTTACCCCAAAACCGTTGGCAGCAAATACTAAGATTTACAAACAGTTGGCTAGCAATATAACTAGATTTACCAAAACGTTGGCAGCAAATACTGAAAGATTTTAACCCAAACAGTTGCAGCAAATACTTAAGATTTACCCAAAACAGTTTGGCAGCAAATACTAAGATTAACCCCAAATCAGTTGGCAGCAAATACTAAGATTTACCCAAACAGTTGCCAGCAAATACTAAGATTTACCCACAACAGTTGGCATCAAATACTAAGATTTACCCAAAACTGTTGGCAGCAAATACTAAGATTTACGCCAAAAAGGTTGGAAGTCAAAAAATAAATTTACCCAAAACAAGATGGCAGCAAATACTGATAGATTACCAAACAGTTGGGAGCAATACTAGATTTTACCCAAACAGTTGCAGCAAATATCTTAGACTTTACCCAAAACAGTTGGCAGCAAATACTAAGATTTGCCCAAAAACAGTCGGCAGCAAATACTAAGATTTACCTCAAAACAGTTGGCAGCAAATACTAAGTTTACCCAAAACGTTGGCAGCAAATCTAAGATTTACCCAAAACAGTTGGCAGCAAATACTAAGATATACCCAAAACAGTTGGCAGCAAATACTAAGATTTACCCAAAACAGTTGGTAGCAAGTACTAAGATTTACCCAAAACAGTTGGCAGCAAATACTAAGATTTACCCAAAACAGTTGGCAGCAAATACTAAGATTTACCCAAAACAGTTGGCAGCAAATTACTAAAGATTTACCCAAACAGTTGCAGCAAAGTACTAAGATTTCCAAAACAGTTTGGCACAAATACAATGATTTACCCAAAACAGTTGGCAGCAAATACTAGATTTACCCAAAACAGTTGGCACCAAATACTAAGATTTACCCAAAACAGTTGGCAGCAATACTGAAGATTTTACCAAACAGTTGGGCAGCAAATCTAAGATTTACCCAAAACAGTTGGCAGCAAATACTAAGATTTACCCAAAACAGTTGGCAGCAAATACTAAGATTTACCCAAAACAGTTGGCAGCAAATACTAAGATTTACCCAACAACAGTTGGCCAAATACTAAGATTTACCAAAACAGTTGGCAGCAAATACTAAGATTTAAGCCCAAAACAGTTGGCAGCAAATACTAAGAATTTTACCCAAAACAGTTGGCAGCAATTACTAAGATTTACCCAAAACTGGCAGCAATACTACGACATTTCCCCAAAACAGTTGGAAGCAAAAATAAGATTAACCCAAAACAGCTGCAAGCAAATACTAAGATTAACCACAAACCAGTTGGGAGCAAATACTTAAGATTACCCAACAGTTGGCAAGCAAATACTAAGATTTACCCAAAACAGTTGCCAGCAAATACTAAGATTTACCCAACAGTTGGCAGCACAATACTAAGATTTACCCAAGACAGTTGGCAGCAAAATACTAAGATTTACCCAAAAACAGTTGGCAGCAAATACTAGAATTTACCCAAAAACAGTTGCCAGCAAATACTAAGATTTACCAAAACAGTTGGCAGCAAACACTAAGTTTACCCAAAACAGTTAGCAGCAAATACTAAGATTTACCCAAAACAGTTGGCAGCAAATACTAAGATTTACCCAAAACAGTTGGCAGCAAATACTAAGATTTACCCAAAACAGTTGGCAGCAAATACTAAGATTTACCCAAAACAGTTGGTAGCAAGTACTAAATTTTACCCAAAACAGTTGGCAGCAATTACTAAGATTTACCCAAACATTTGGCAGCAAATACTAAGATTAACCCAAAACAGTTGGCAGCAAATACCAAGATTTACCCAAAACAGTTAGCTAGCAAGTACTAAGATTTACCCAAAAACAGTTGGCAGCAAATACAAAGATTTACCCAAAACAGTTGGCAGCAAATACTAAGATTTACCCAAAACAGTTGGCAGCAAATACTAAGATTTACCCAAAACAGTTGGCAGCAAATACTAAAATTTACCTAAAACAGTTGGCAGTAAATACTAAGATTTACCCAAAACAGTTGGCAGCAAATACTAAGATTTACCCAAAACAGTTGGCAGGAAATACTAAAATTTACCCAAAACAGTTGGCAGCAAATACTAAGATTTACCCAAAACAGTTGGCAGCAAATACTAAGATTTACCCAAAACAATTGCAGCAAATACTAAGATTTACCCAAAAGAGTTGGCAGCAAATACTAAGATTTACCCAAACGTTGGCAGGCAATAAATAAATCTTCCCAAAAACAGTTGGCAGCAAATACCAAGAATTTACCCCAAACAGTTGGCAGCAAATACTAAGATTTACCCAAGACAGTCGGCAGCAAATACTAAGATTTACCCAGAACAGTTGGCAGCAAATACTAAGATATTTCCCAAAGAACAGTTGAGCAGCAAAGTACTAAGATTTACCCAACAACAGTTGGCAGCAATACTAAGATTTACCCAAAACAGTTGGCAGCAAATTCTAAGATTTACCCAAAACAGTTGGCAGCAAATACTAAGATTTATCCAAAACAGTTTGCAGAATTACTAAGATTTTCCCAAAACAGTTGGCAGCATATACTAAGATTTACCCAAAACAGTTGGCAGCAAATACTAAGATTTACCCAAAACAGTTGGCAGCAAATACTAAGATTTACCCAAAACAGTTGGCAGCAAATACTAAGATTTACCAAAACAGTGCAGCAAATACTAAGATTTACCCAAAACAGTTGGCAGCAAATACTAAGATTTACCCAAAACAGTTGGCAGCAAATACTAAGATTTACCCAAAACAGTTGGCAGCAAATACTAAGATTTACCCAAAACAGTTGGAGCAAATACTAAGATTTACCCAAAACAGTTGGCAGCAAATAATAAGATTTACCCAAAACTGGCAGCAAAATACTAAGATTTATCCAAAACAGTTGCAGCAAATACTAAGATTTACCCAAACAGTTGGCGCAAATACTAAGAATTTTACCCAAAAGTGGGCAACAAATACAAGATTTAACCCAAAACAGTTGGCAAGAAAATCTAAAGTTTATCCCAAAATAGTTGGCACAAATAATAAGGGTTTACCCAGAACATTTGGCAGCAAACATACTAAGAATTTACCAAGAACAGTGGCAGCAAATACTAAGATTTACCAAACAGTTAAGCAGAATAGCTCGAGATTTACCCAAAAAGTTTCAAGCAATACTAGCGCAATTTACCGCAAAACAGTTTGGCCAGCAAATACTAAAGATTACCCAAGAACAGTTGGCAGCAAATACTACGATTTACCCAAAACGTTGGCAGCAAATGACTAAGCATCTTACCAAAACAGTTGGCAGTAATAACTAAGATTTATCACAATGAACAGTTGGCCAGCAAATACTAAGCTATTTACCCAGAAACAGTTGGCAAGCAAATACTAAGATTTACCCAAAACAGTTGGCAGCAAATACTAAGATTTACCCAAAACAGTTGGCAGCAAATACTAAGATTTACCCAAAACAAGTTGACAGCAAATACTAAGATTTACCCAAAACATTTGGCAGCAAATACTAAAGATTTACCCAAAACAGTTGGCAGCAAATACTGAAGATTTACCCAAAACAGTTGGCAGCAAATAATAAGATTACCAAACAAAGTTGCAGCAATACTAAGATCTTACCCAATAACAGTTGCAGCAAATACTGAAGATTTACCCACAAATTTGGAAGGCAAAAATATAAGATTACCACAAACAGATGGCAGCAAATACTAAGCATTTTATCCCACAAACAGTTGGGAGGCAATACTAAGAATTTACCCAATAACAGTTGGCAGCCAGAATACTATCAGATTTTTTACCCAAAAAGTTGGCAGGCAAATCCTAAGATTTACCCAAAACAGTTGGCAGCAATTACTAAGATTACCCAAAACTGTTGGCAGCAAATACTAAGATTTACCCAAAACAGTTGGCAGCAAATACTAAGATTTACCCAAAACAGTTGGCAGCAAATACTAAGATTTCCCGAAACAGTTGCAGCAATACAGATTTACCCAAAACAGTTGGCGGCAAATACGATTTACCCAAAACAGTTGGCAGCAAGTACTAAGATTTACCCAAAACAAGTTGACAGCAAATACTAAGATTTACCAAAACAGTTGGCAGCAATAATAAGATTTAACCTCAAAACAGTTGGCAGCAGAATAACTCGAAGATTTACCTCAAAACATAGTTGGACAGCAAATACTAAGAAAATTTACCCAAAACAGTTGGCAGCAAATAGCTAAGATTTACCCCCAACAGTTGGCAGCACATAGCTAAGATATACGCCAAAACAGTTGGCAGCAACTACTAAGTTTAACCCAAACAGTTGGTAGCAAGTATAAGATTTACCCCAAACAGTTGGCAGCAAATACTAGAATTTACCCAAAACAGTTGGCAGAAATACTAAGATTTACCCAAAACAGTTGCCAGCAAATACTAAGATTTACCAAAAAACAGTGGGCAGCAAATACTAAGATTTACCCAAAACAGTTGGCAGCAAATACTTAAGATTTACCCAAAAACAGTGGCAGCAAATACTAAGATTTACCCAAAACAGTTGCCAGCAAATACTAAGATTTACCCAAAACAGTTGGCAGCAAATACTAAGATTTACCCAAAACAGTTGGCAGCAAATACTAAGATTTACCCAAAACAGTTGGCAGCAAATACAAAGATTTACCCAAAACAGTTGGCAGCAAATACTAAGATTTACCCAAAACAGTTGGCAGCAAATAATAAGATTTACCCAAAACAGTTGGCAGCAAATACTAAGATTTACCCAAAACAGTTGGCAGCAAATACTAAGATTTACCCAAAACCGTTGGCAGCAAATACTAAGATTTACCCAAAACAGTTGGCAGCAAATACTAAGATTTACCCAAAACAGTTGGCAGCAAATACTAAGATTTATCCAAAACAGTTTGCAGAATTACTAAGATTTTCCCAAAACAGTTGGCAGCATATACTAAGATTTACCCAAAACAGTTGGCAGCAAATTCTAAGATTTACCCAAACAGGTGGCAGCAAATACTAAGATTTACCCAAAACAGTTGGCAGCAAATACTAAAATTTACCCAAAACAGTGGCAGCAATATACTAGGATTTAACCCAAAACAGTGGCAGCAAATACTAAGAGTTACCCAAAACAATTGCCAGCAAATACTAGATTTACCCAAAAACATGGCAGGCAAATACTAAAACTTTACCAAAACAGTTGGCAGTAAATACTAAAGATTTACCCAAAACAGTGGGCAGCAAATACAAAGATTACCCAAAACAGTTGGCAGCAAATACTAAGATTTACCCAAAACAGTTGGCAGCAAATACTAAGATTTACCCAAAACAGTTGGCAGCAAATACTAAGATTTACCCAAAACAGTTGGCAGCAAATATTACGATTTACCCAAAACAGTTGGCAGCAAATACTAAGATTTACCCAAAACAGTTGCAGCAAATACTAAAGATTGACCCAAAACAGTTGGCAGCAAATACAAAGATTACCCAAAACAGTTGGCAGCAAATACTAAGATTTACCAAACACAGTTGGCAGCCAAATGACTAGAGTTACCCAAAACAGTTGGCAGCAATTACTAAGATTTACCCAAAACAGTTGGCAGCAAATACTAAGATTTACCCAAAACAGTTGGCAGCAAATACTAAGATTTACTCAAAACAGTTGGCAGCAAATACTAAGATTTACCCAAAACAGTTGGCAGCAAATACTAAGATTTACCCAAAACAGTTGGCAGCAAATATTAAGATTTACCCAAAAACACGTTGGCAGCAAATTTAAGATTTACCCAAAACAGTTGGCAGCAAGTACTAAGATTTACCCAAAAACAGTTGGCAGCAAATACTAAGATTTACCAAAAACAGTTTGCAGCAAATACTAAGATTTACCCAAAACATTTGGCAGAAATACAAAGATTACCCAAAACAGTTGGCAGCGAATACTAAGATTTACCCAAAACAGTGTGTGTGTGTGTGTGTGTTTGGCAGCAAATACTAAGATTTACCCAAAACAGTTGGCAGCAAATTACTAAGATTTACCCAAAACAGTTGGCCAGCAAATACTAAGATTTACCCAAAACAGTTGGGCAGCAAATACAAAGATTTACCCAAAACAGTTGGCAGCAAATACTTAAGATTTACCAAAACAGTTGGCAGCAAATACAAAAATTTACCCAAAACAGTTGGCAGCACATACTAAGATTTAGCTCAAAACATGTTGGCAAGCAAATACTGAAAAAGATTTACCCAAAACAGTGGGCAGCAAATACTAAGATTTACCAAAAACAGTTGGCAGCAAATACTAAGATTTACCCCAAACAGTTGGCAGCAAATACTTAAGATTTACCCAAAAACAGTTGGGAAGCAAATACTAAGATTTACCCAAACAAGTTGGGCAGCAAATACTAAGATTTAACCAAAACAGTTGGCAGCAAATACTAAGATTTACCCAAAACAGTTGTCAGCAAATACTAAGATTTTCCCAAAACAGTTGGCAGCATATACTAAGATTTTACCAAAAACAGTTGGCAGCAAATTCTAAGATTTACACCAAAACAGTTGGCAGCAAATACTAAGATTTACAAAACAGTTGGCAGCAAAATACAAAGATTACCCAAAACAGTTGGCAGCAAATACTAAGATTTACCCCAAACAGTTTGCAGCAAATACTAAGATTTACACAAAAACAGTTGGCAGCAAATAGCTAAGATTTACCCAAAACAAGTTGACAGCAAATACTAAGATTTAACCCAAAACAGTTGGCAGCAAATACTAATATTTACCCAAAACAGTTGGCAGCAAATACCTAAGATTTACCCAAAACATTTGGCAGCAAATACTAAGATTTACCCAAACAAGTTGGCAGCAAATGCTAAGATTTACCCAAAACAGTTAGCAGGAAATATTAAGATTTACCCAAAACAGTTGGCTGCAAATACTAAGATTTACCCAAAACAGTTTTCAGCAAATACTAAGATTTACCCAAACCAGTTGGCAGCAAATACTAGATTTACCCAAAACTGTTGCCAGCAAATACTAAGATTTACCAAAAACAGTTGGCGGCAAATACTAAGATTTACCCAAACAGTTGCCAGCAAATACTAAGAAAATTACCACCAAAACAGTTCGGCAGAAATCTAAGATTTACCCAACAACAGTTGGCAGCAAATACTAAGATTTACCAAAAACAGTTGGCAGCAAATACTAAGATTTACCCAAAACAGTTTGCAGCAAATACAAAGATTTACCCAAAAACAGTTGGCAGCAAATACTAAGATTTACCCAAAACAGTTTGGCAGCATATACAAAGATTTAACAAAAAACAGTTGGCAGCAAATACTAAGATTCACCCAAAACAGTTGGGCAGCAAATACAAAGATTACCCAAAACAGTTGGCAACGCAGAATACTTAAGTTTACCCAAAACAGTGGCAGGCAAATACTAAAATTTAACAAAACAGTGCTAGCAAATACTATTGATTTACCAAAACAGTTTGGCCAGCAAAATACAAAAGATTTACCAAATTAGTTGCAGCAAATACTCAGATTACCCAAAACAGTGCCAGCAAAAATTACTTAAGATTTACCGCAAAACAGTTGGCCAGCAAATACTAAGATTTACCCAAAACAGTTGGCAGCAAATACAAAGATTTAACCAAAACAGTTGGCAGCAAATACTAAGATTTACCCAAAACAGTTGGCAGCAAATACTAAGATCTACCCAAAACAGTTGGCAGCAAATACTAAGATTTACCCAAAACAGTTGGCAGCAAATACTAAGATTTACCCAAAACAGTTGGCAGCAAATACTAAGATTTACCCAAAACAGTTGGCAGCAAATACTAAGATTTACACAAAACAATTCGCAGCAAATACAAAGATTTTACCAAAACAGTGCAGCAAATTACTAAGATTACCAAACAGGTTTCGGCCAAGCAAATACTAAGCATTACCAAAACAGTTGGCAGCAAATACAAGATTTACCCAAAAACAGTTGGCAGCAATTACTAAGATTTACCCAAAACAGTTGGCAGCAAAATACTAAGATTACCCAAAAACAGTTGGCAGCAAATACTAAGAGTTTACCCCAAAACAGTTGGCAGCAAAAAACTAAGATTTACCCAAAACAGTTGGCAGCAAAATACTAAGATTTACCCAAAGCAGTTGGTAGCAACACAAGATTTACCCAAAACAGTCGGCAGCAAAAATACAAAGATTTACCCAAAACAGTTGGCAGGCAAATACCAAGATTTACCCAAACAGGTTGCCAGGCAAATACTAACATTTACCCCAAAACAGTTGGACAAAACTAAGATTACCAAAACCCAGTTGGCAAGGGCATATACTAAGATTTACCAAAACAGTTGGCAGCAAATCCTAAGATTACCCAGAACAGTTGGCAGCAAATACTAAGATTTACCCAAACAAGTTGGCAGCAAATACTAAAGATTTACCCAAAACATTTGGCAGCAAATACTAAGATTTACCCAAAAACAGTTGGCAGCAAAGTTGGCAGCAAATAATAAGATTTACCCAAAACAGTGGCAGCAAATACAAAGATTTACCAAAAAGGTGGCAGCAAATACTAAGATTTACCCAAAACAGTTGCCAGCAAAAATACAAAGATTTACCCAAAACAGTTGGCCGCAGCAAATACTAATATTTACCCAAAAACAGTTGGCAGCAAATACTAAAATTTAACCAAAACAGTTGGCAGCAAATGCTAAGATTTACCCAAAACAGTTGGCAGCAAATAACAAAGATGGTACCAAATAGTTGCAGCAAAATTACTAGATTATAACCCAAAACATTGGCACAGCAAATACTAAAGATTTACCCAAACAGTTGCAGCAAATACCTAAAGATTACCCCAAAACAAAGTTGCAGCAAAAATACTAAGATTTACCAAAACAGTGGCAGCAAATACTAAGATTTACCCAAAACAGTTTGCAGCAAAATATTAAGATTTACCCAAAACAGTTGCGAGCAAATACTAAGATTTACCCAAAACAGTTGGCAGCAAATTACTAAGATTTACCCAAAAACAGTTGGCAGCAAATATACTAAGATTTACCCAAAAACAGTTGGCAGCAAATACTAAGATTTACACAAAACAATTCGCAGCAAATACAAAGATTTACCCAAAACAGTTGCAGCAAATACTTAAGATTTACCCAAAACAGTTTGCAGCAAATACTAAGATTTACCCAAAAACAGTTGGCAGCAAAACTAAGATTTCCCCAAAACAGTTGGCAGCAAAACAAGATTTACCCAAAACAGTTGGCCAGCAAATACTAAGATTTACCCAAAACAGTTGCAGCAAATACTAAGATTTACCCAAAACAGTTGCCAGCAAATATAAGATTTACACAAAACAGTTGGCAGCAAATACTAAGATTAACCCAAAACAGTTGGCAGCAAATACTACGATTTACCCAAAACAGTTGGCAGCAAATACTAAAAGATTTACCCAAAAACAGTTGGCAGCAAATACCAAGATTTACCCAAAACAGGTGGCAGCAAATACTAAGATTTACCCAAAACACTTGTTGGCAGCAAATGCTAAGATTTACCCAAAACAGTTGGCCAGCAAATACAAAGATTACCCAAAACAGTTGGCTGCAAAATACTAAGATTTACCCAAAAACAGTTGGCAGCAAGTACTAAGATTTACCCAAACCAGTTGGCAGCAATACAAAGATTACCCAAAACAGTTGGCAGCAAATAACTAAGATTTACCAAAACAGTTGGCAGCAAATGCTAAGATTTACCTTAAAACAGTTGGCAGCAAATACTAAGATTTACCCAAACAGTGGCAGCAAATACTAAGATTTACCCAAAACAGATTGGCAGCAAATACTAAAGATTTACCCAAAACAGTGCAGCAAATACTAAAGATTTAACCCAAAAAACAGGTTGGCAAGCAAAATACAAAGATTTACCCAAAACAGTTGGCAGCAAAATTACTAAGATTACCCAAAACCAGTTGGCACATATTTACAAAAGTTTACCCAAAACAAGTTGGCCAGCAAATACTTAAAGATTTTACTCAAAAAGTTGGCAAGCAAAATACTAAGATTTACCCAAAACAGTTGGCAGCAAATACTAAGATTTACCCAAAACAGTTGGCAGCAAATACTAAGATTTACCCAAAACAGTTGGCAGCAAATACTAAGATTTACCCAAAACAGTTAGCAGGAAATACTAAGATTTACCCAAAACAGTTGTCAGCAAATACTAAGATTTACCCAAAACAGTTGGCAGCAAATACTAAGATTTACCCAAAACAGTTGCAGGCAAATACTAAATCTTCTCTGGT
>JABUQX010017795.1:0-2500 GCA_015478945.1 Trachelipus rathkii
AAATCATATTTTATCATAAAAAAAATATTTTATAGAAAATCACAGGATATACTGTAAAAAAACAACCCTACCACGGCAAGGGGCCATCTAACCTTGGAGAGGTGCAGCAGCTTAGGTCGACCAGAAATGCTGCCTGGGGACCGTTGAGGGATCCCTGTAACCCAATTGGGGGGCTATAGCTTTCTGGAAGATACTAAATGGTGGTCCTGGGAAACTGCGACAGGCCCAGCTAGCCGGCAGTGGATAAAAATAGCTCAAGATGCGCAAGTGAGGCCTCGGAACCCTGACGGATTTTTTCGGTTTTTGACTAGGCGTGAAAATGGACAACGATTTCGACAACGCAATTTGAACTTACGCATGGGAACTATTAATATAAGTAAGATGGAGGGTAAGGAAGAGGAGGTGGTGGAGCTAATGGAGGAGCGCAGATTGGACGTGTTGGGAATTTGTGAAACGCATATAACTGGACAGGGCACCCGTAATCTGCATAAAAACTATCAGATGTATTATAAGGGTAGAGATGAGGGAAGAAAATATGGAGTGGCGGTAATTCTGACACCGGGCTTGGCTGGTAGAGTGGAGGATGTGATATACAGAAGTGAGAGGGTCGTGGCGGTGGTGCTGAGGTTGGAAGGTAGGAGTGTGGGAGTAATACAAGTCTACGCCCCGCACCAGGGTAGACCACAAGAAGAAAAAATAGCTTTTTACGAACAACTACAGAATACCTATGATGGAATAAATGCGGAGGAAAAAATTCTTATGGGTGACTTTAATGCTCATGTAGGAGTGGAGAGATATGAGTTAGAGACGGTGATTGGAGCTTTCGGAATTGGAGAGAGGAATGCTGAGGGAGAACGACTCTTGAATTTCGCGATGGAAAATGGTCTGTCAATCATGAACACTTTTTATGCGCACAGGAATTCACACAAATGGACGTGGTACCGATGGAACAGCGTGTTAGAGGAATATACAGAGAAGTCGATGATTGACTTAATTCTCGTGAACAACAGGAAAGTTATGAACGGATGTAAAGAGTGTTCCCTCTGTATCCTTGGACTCGGATCACAGGTTGGTGATAGGAAAGTTGTGTATGAGGAGACCGATGTGTACAAAGGCCCTTGTGAGAGAGAGGTTTGCGGTGGAAAAATTAAAAGAGGAAGGAGTGATTGAAGCACTCCAGAATAAAATAAGAACTTGTAAACCGAGAGAGGACGTGGATTTCGAGGGTGTGGAGGAGGAGTGGGAAAATTTTAGGAATAAGATGGATAACTGCGCGAGAGAAGTATTGGACATCAAAAAGATGGGCGCAGGGAAGAAGTGCACTGTCTGGTGGACGGAGGAGGTGGGACGAGCCATAAAGGAAAAAAATAAAGCGTTTAGAAGTTGGATGAAGGAGAGAAGCCCAGAATCCAGAGTGGAATATGTAACCCTTAGAAATAGAGCCGAAGTATTGAAAAGGGAGGCTCAGAATGAGTCTTGGGTGCGAATAGGTGAACAACTGAGACAAGATATGACCGGAACTAAAAAACTAGTATATAATATGGCAAAAAGATATAGGAAACAGGACTCGTCAGCAGGACACTTAGTTAAAGATAAGGAGGGCAGATTGAAAATAGAACCAGAGGAGGTTAATGATAGATGGAGCGAGTATTTTTTCGAATTATACAATCCAAATATAGGGATCGAACGGCGGGGAAGAGCAGAGGATCAACACCAGGTTGATATCGCTGTTGAACAACAAGCGGGTGCGGAAAATCCAAATAATGAACAGATAATATCAATGGAGGAAGTGGAGACCGCAATAAACAGTATGAAGAATGGTAAGAGTACAGGTATCGACGGATTACCTGTTGAAATATTTAAGGGAGGGAAGGAGGTGGTGCAGTGGATGTGGAGACTGTTCAACGGATTTTGGAGAGAGGAAAGGGTACCAGAGGAATGGGGGAAGGCAATTATATGTCCAATATTTAAGAAGGGAGACAGAGGTGAGTGTTCCAACTATAGGGGGATATCTCTTCTGCCCCATGCTTTGAAGATATATGAAAGGATTTTGGAGAGGAGACTTAGAACGAGTGTGGAGAGTAAATTGAATGAGGCCCAATATGGTTTTAGACCGGGAAGAGGAACCACCGATTTGATCTTTAGCTTGAAGATGGTGATTGAGAAGAGCTGGGAGTGGGATAGAGACATCTATGCTGCTTTTATAGATCTAGAGAAAGCGTTTGATAGTGTGCCGCGGGAGAAGTTGTGGGAAACGCTTGGAAATCCGTATTATGAGGTTGAACCCAAGTTAATAAGAGTGATACGTAGTCTCTATGTCACTAGTAAGAGTGCCGTTAGAACAGCGTTTGGCTTAGGAAAATGGTTCAATGTACAAGCGGGAGTGAGACAGGGAGGAGTGTTGTCTCCTCTGCTGTTTATCATATATATGGATGGGTGTATCCGAGAGGTTGGTTTGGAGGAGGATGTTGGAATTGCTATGGCATATGCAGATGACATA
>JABUQX010017795.1:20000-50000 GCA_015478945.1 Trachelipus rathkii
AGTCTCTCTCCGCTATACAAGAGAAATTTTCATCTTGACATGAAAAAACTTGTTATGTTATACTACTAACATTCCTCACCACGAGCCATTTACACACATACACTACAAACTCACATAAAAATGTACACACATAAACTTAACAAACATACTACTTAAAGCAAAATACACTACCACCATACACATACACAATATTACATCATTAATCTACTCATCTACACACAATTAGACAAATACAAAGGTTACGCATATATTTCTATATACTATTTAAACTTGATATTTATGTCGAAAATTTTATATAATACTAGTTACAAAAAAAAAAATCGCCGTAACTAGCTTTTTGTATTTGTTATATCGCTATACTGAATTAATAATGATATATATTACGTTTTTCAGATATTATAACTCTAAATATACTAGTGGTGATCCTCCTCGACCAACCTTTATATATATAAGATTGATCATAGAGGCTAAATATATATATATAATCACTAAATTTTTTTTTATTTATATTTCTATCCATATTTGATAATGTGACTTAATTTTTAACAATTCCGCTACATTCCCTATTACCGTTCATGACTCACAAATATATTATTTTTTATGGAAGTTAAATTTATTAAACTTTATCTTTCTTTTTTTTTTTTTCCATAAAATATCATTTAAGCAAAATATATTAACCACTATCGAAAAAGTTTCATTGTCGAAATCAATCAGATCTCGCACATCATTACTCTCAACCGATCGATTCTCACTTCGTCTGCTTGTAGTGATTTTTTCATTCCTTGATGCCCATTCACGATACTCAAGTTCCTGCCGAATATGCCAATCCCTAACATTTATTTAAAGATTTGTTCCAACTTTAATTTAGTTTGTTTATGAAGAATTCTTTTTCTTCCTTATCTTCTTCTCTCATCGTCTCACTCTAACTTTACTCAAACTACTCAATTCATAAAATAAAATCTTAATACAAAATTTATCGATAACCTGCTTTGTGTGCATTATCATCACCTTCTTCACTACATCTACTCTCTCGTCAACAATCAATCATCTCCTAAGCTTTAATCTCGCTCTAAATTGCTTTGTTTATCTTCAGATACTATTTAATTCCATAGTGTAAATATTCTTCTTCTTATTTATCTTCTACTTCTTTATCTTCTTTTTATTTACCATTATCGAACTGCTCTTTTCTCTTATCTTACCTTATTCCCCTCTTCATATCCCTGATTTCAGGTGCCCTCCCTCCCCCTTCTTCTATTCATTCTCTAAGACCCCCTTCTATCATCTGTCGATTTTCCTATAACCTTGGATTTTCGGATTTGGAATAGATAATAGTAATATGTCTTTAATTTCGTTTATGAAAGGTCATCCTTACTTAGTGAAAAAAAAGGTATTTCTGCTTATCATTCTAAATTATTCTGCAAATCCTTGGGCAAATTACCCAAAACGATTTCAACAACTACAGGAATTGTCTGGAACAAGCCTACCACATTAAACGTATATTTTCTCATTTATTATTTTTTTTATTATATTATTTTTTCCTTCCATTCTTCATATATTCCGCTAATTTCGATGTTTTTCATTATTATTTTTCCCCTTTCTTTTTCTTCCTTTTTCGAATACTTCCCAAAACCCTATAAATAAAAACACCGAAATTTCTTTATAAGCTTTTTTAGTATTTTTTATATTCTAATATTATGAATTTATTAATTATATTATTTATATATTTATTTTATTATTATTTATTATTTTATATTATATTTTTCTTAAATTAATATATTATTTTATTGTTTAAATTATTAAATTAATAATATATATAAAATAAAAATGCCGTTATAAGTGTATTTGCGTACAGTTAACATCGTGTTGTGAAATTATGTTTTATAATAATGAAAATATTATTTTGAATGATTTTGTTTCATTTTTATAATTTCTCTCGAAAAAGATAGTTAATTAAAAATAATCTATTATATAATATATTATACATATATATTTTACAGTGCAATACAAATCTTAGAAGAGTGTTAGTTTCAATATGCAAACCCTAGAATTTGTATTAAATTATTTATATTTTTCTCTCTCTTATCTCTATTTTTATCTCTCTCTTACTCTCTCATCTATCTTCTCTCTCTCTCTTCTCTCTCTTACTCTTCTCCTCTCATCTCTGCTTCTACTTCTTCTCACTATATATATCGTCAGCACCAACCGAATACAAAATGCGAGTGTCCGCCCCTACTTTGCAATCGCTGCGAACTGAGAATATTTTATATCCTAATCTTTATGTCGTTTGCGTCAAGACGAACCCTAAACCTAACTGATATTTATTATAATATTTATTGCTATGATCATGTCTTCCTCCTAGATAGTCCTACTCTTTATCCTCTTTCTCTATATTTGTTGTGTTTGTAATCATATCATTCTTATGTTCATCTACATTTTTAATAGTACAAGTGAGTGACTTATAGATATGTCTGTACTGTGTTCTTGTAGTCTTACTATATCTATTCTTGTATCTCTTTATTTATCTGAAGAATGAACCGTCCCTAGTATGTTCAATTGCCTTATAATTTATGGTTAGTAATCAATACATCTGTCTTTGTCCCTTCGCGTGTCCTCTCTCATTCTGTAATTCTCTCCAGTCTCACATACACAAAAGTAGTATTCGAATATTATTTAGTTGTTCCGTTTGCTTCGGAATTATGGCAATTAGTATCTAATAAATACGTGCACTCTCATACCATCTTCGGTATGGTTGTTAATTCATAAATATATTACACCATTATAGTTAACATGTCCTGCATTTGCTGTTTTGTCGTGTGCTAAAGTTCGCATGCCGACTGCCCCCTTGATCTTTCTTTAGCTGCTCTTTCCTCGAATATAAATCATACATATTCATTTTAATTGATCGTATAAACTTTCTCTCGGAAATCATAAGTTGGTGTATCACAATATTTCGAATCTTCCTCGTGGCTGGGTAGAATCGATCCTATTAATTATTAAAGGCGATGTATAATTGGAGTGGTTCGGTCAGTAAACCTCGAACACCTGATTAATTAATATATAGAATCCAGCTTCTAGAAGATTCTGAATTCTCTAAGTAAATCTTATTGAATTAATTAATAGTTCTTCTATTTGAATAAATTGTTTGTGATAATATTTGTAATTTAACTTGAATAATAAAGCTTCAATTATTATTATCTATAAAAAAATTGATTATATATATAAATATTTAATATATATATAATATATATATATATATATATATATATATATTATATATATATATATATATAATATATATATATTAATATATAATATATATTTATAGTAATTAATATTTATTATATTGATATATATATATATTACTTATATATTAATATATATATATTAATATATATATATATATATAATATATATATATTTATTATATATTAATTTTTAGACCTTTTAAGTGAACTAAGTTAATTAGAAGTCCAACGTTAACATATACAATTATACCTGTATAAGAGTAGGTATTAAAAATTAATTAGTGACAAATTCTAAAATTTATAAAGGAACATTTGCTTATAAATCCAAAATTTGTCGGTTAAGTTGTAAAAGTAATAAGTGTTGATTTAACTCAAAGACCTTTTACGAATAAAAGCTATCAATTTGATATATAGTAATAAGCTAAGCCTATAAGTGATAGAAGTCTTTTAATGATCAGATGATTGAATGTATTCTCAGATTCATAGTTGATTAGAGCCTTAATTGGTATTATGGAAGAGATGTAATTAAATGTTTCTTACCTTAATAAATGTAATGATAAATACTATCTATTAACCCAACTACATCCTCCTCTATTAACTCCACCAAATCAAGCCAAACTGGGACGTTTTGAATAAGGTTTAATAACAAGTCAAGTCTCAGAATACTCTTTATCATACTCTTATAAGAGTATAATATGTATTATAGTAGATAGAGAATGAGTAAATTTGATATATTATGCAGAAAGGTTACGATGAGAATAAGTGGAATATTATAAAATACAGATAAGGGATAATGTCTGGTTCCTTTACTTCCTCGAATGAGCATATATGAGTCTCTGTTACGAATTGCCATTACTCTGGTTACTTTAAATATTAATAATTACTCCGCGCTCTCTTCCTATCCTCCTCTCTACTCATATTGATTTATCAGATCAGATTCTGATGTATCTTCTTCAGGACAATCTAAATAAAGAGTTCTTCTGCCTTCGACTGATATAATGAAACTTAGATACGTCGATCTATTTATATTAAGGGAACCGGGGCTCGCATGGAGCCCTTTAATAACATAATTTTGGACAAAAACACACTATAAGTTAACAAGGGATTATTCAACTGACAGATGTAATAGTATTAAGTTGTGGCCATATATCACTTCTAATAATTAATAATATTGTAAGAATAGGGTGATTGACAAATGTTAAATCGTTTCAGAGATAAAATTGATAGATAGTATAGATTGATGTTTAAGGCATTTCTGAAAACATCAGATGAATGAGTAGAGTGAAGTATAATGTTATATATAAGATATATAGTGAAAAAGAGATGAAGTAATATAGATGATTATAGAGAGGAGAGAGACTGATGAATGGATAAGTAAAGAATGAGATATAGATATAGATGAGAGAGAGTAAGAGTGATAGTAAGATAGATATTAGTGAAAGATACTTATATTTATATATGAGATGAGAGAGAGAGAGAGAATCTTTATGAGTATTCTTTTACTACTTAAACAATTAACTATAAAGTAATTTAAAAATAATTTTTATTATACTATCACTTTTAATAGACTAGTTCGCAAAATTTGATAGTACTTAGATAAGTTTTTATACTGATAGTAATAAATTTTTATTATATTATAATTATAATATATATATATTAATATAATTTATATAAATAATATATTTATTTATATTATATATTATATATATATATATATATATTATAATATTATATATTAATATTATATATTAATAGTTGTTTTGCTGTTGTTGAAACAGATTCTATGTGCAATATCCGCTATTTTGCTATGTCTGATAATATTTCTCGAGAAGTTCCCATACTCACCTCATGAGAAATATTATATTCTGATAATATCGTTAACTTTATTTATAATCTCTCTATCAAATTTGTTTTAAATGCAGGTCTATCCATTCGTCTCTCAATTGAAGTTGTAAATTATAACTCCGTAGTTTCTAACTCTAAAAAATGTTAGTTCTCATATAATAAATATATTATACAAAATAATAATGTAACTGTGAGTAACAGTATCTTAATTACCTTTAAAGTCCCCCGATTAACTACATACCTTCTTATTTCATATACCCATAATAATTATCTAGGAAAGTATATAAATATAATATCCACTATCCAATAACTACATATAAGTCAATCAATAAACCAAACTATAAATTAATAGTAAATGAGTGCAACAGAAAATACAAATTATATACTATATTTATATATATTTAAAAATAAAAAAATAAATTGTTATTGAATTTATGTAGGTTGAGTGTGAACTTGCAGTAAAGTAGTAAGTTAGGTGTATCAGAGGGAAATGTGCTGTAAATATCATGATTAGTGACTATTATGTTACTACAAATATAATACTATATGTGTAATAATTTAAAAGGTTATATATATCGAGTTATATATATATATATTATATATTATATTATAACATGTCTATAAGTTTCTTACTAGCACTTAATTTAAAGATGGGAACTGAAACGCACAAGATGTATATTCTAGGTGAAAATAGTTTAAATACAAATTATTAGATGAAAGATATCCATTTAAGTAAACGGAGCCTATTCTTTAAGTATTAGACAAGAATGAATTCACAAATCTAATATTACTCCTGGCATAGAGAAATGTAATTCGTCACATTAATGCTCACGCTGAGAACTATATTGAATAGCAGATATAATATGCTCACTAAAAATTGGTAGTTTTCACAGAAGATAAAAACCATTATATAGATCCTCCATTTGCAGGGTGAGGAAAAACTTTCGTCACTTTATTTTGTATGTCTTGCTTCGTTCACTTTAGATATATATCGTCGCAGATTGTGGATGGCCGGTATTACTGATTCGACAAAAGCACTAAATAAATATTAGACTCAAGAATTAAACTCAAGCCTGAACTTAAGAGGGCAGTAAAACCCGCAACCTAACCTTTATCAACATGTCTTCTGGCAGTAAAATCTTCACCTAAACCTATATATATCGACGATGAGTACAATTTCACCTAACCTACCTACATGGATCTACTTTGCGCAACAATGTTTCTCTTTTTTTCGTGTAAGTTTTTACTATAGAAATATATATAATATATAAATTATGAATCAAAGTAAAATAATCCTCGAATAAAGCTTTCTATCATGTCTGAGTAAGTGACGGTATATAATCATAAACTTCTATAATCATATATTATATAACTTAAGTATATTATGTGAAGTATTATTTTATAGTCCCATTATCCAAATGATAGACATAAATGAAATAAAGATAAATATTAAATATTTAATATATATATACTAATTAAAATGAAGGAATCATAAATATATATTATAGTCATATATTAGTAATATTATTTATGCTTAATTTTTCAGAACTACTGAATTTATTCTTTTAAATAATATACATGTATCAAAAATTTTCATATCCACCAATAATATTTCTGTGATTATTTACGGTACCTCGCTGACACTGAAAAATTTCATTACCTTTGTTTCATATGGTAAGCAAAATGTATCACAGCGCTCTACGAATCTGTGTAAATAAATATTATGTATCTAATTAAACGTAGCTTTGGCCATTATATATATATAAAGATCTATTACGCAGCCAAAATCTACGATCTACAACTACTGATCGATCATCATCGGCTCGATCTAAACAGCTCACCGATATCACCTTATCTATTCATTCCAACATTACAGTATCAACACCCACAAGGTTAATAATCCCTATTCAGCCCTCCTAGATTAGTCCTCATGTAGTAGTCAATATTTGTATATTGGTGTTTAAATTCTAAGTGTATATTGTAGCGTATTATATTTATAAATGCTATATATATATATATATATATATAAATATAAATATTATATTAATAATAATAAATATTAATAATCATCGCCATTAATAAAAATATTATTAAACAATTTGCACAGATTTTGTAATACATATATCTATATATAATAGATAAGTAAAATAGGTGTATAGTGATGAATTGGAATAGTGCTGAGTTCCTGTGTGTTGATGTGGGAAGTGTTAAGATGTGGCACAGTTATATGGTGCCGTTTCTCCATAATACGTTGTCCGGTCCCTGGCTCTCATTATTGTGCTTACAAATTAGACCAGAAAAAAGAGAGCAATCATCTCTTTACTAATTGTAATATTAACTTTAGAACCCTGTTATCTTCTATTAACGAAGAAGCGCTAATAATATGACAAGGCATAACAAACTCAGCTTCATGATAGCTGTTTAGGATATAACAGCACAAGTTTCTAATTAGGGATTCACATTATATATACTATTTTAGCCTCTTGTATAATATCAAATACTAGAGCTTATTATTCACGTAGAACGAGTTTATTCTGCATGAACTAATCCAATCAATTATGCGATGCGACGCACGAAGTCCGCTAGTTATATTGCTTCTTCTCAACCAATACGAATATATGGCGACAGAGGCTCATGAGTCTCTGTATCAGTCCCTATATTGTTAGAGATACTGTGTCCTGAGACCTAAACAATTACATATGAGTATACTCAACCAATTATGGGATGAAGCTAGTTCTTTTTGATAATACGTTGGTAATTGGTTCTTTACGAGCTGCTTGGGTTTTGAGCAAGCGCCTTGCAATGTGTTAATACTTTGCTCAACGTCATAAGTCGAGTTATTTCGAATCCCTGACTAGCAATGGAGTGTAAAGTAAAATCTCCTTTATGATATACTAATCATTCTAGTTCAAAAAGATTAAAAAAAAAGTCTAGTTATATTTTAACGTGTTGATGGTCTTTACATTCAAAATAAAAAAATTTTCGAGCTCTGGGGATTTTAAATTATCATTTGCAACTAGTAATTGCAATAGAAAAATTATTTCTGAAATTTCCAGCTAATTCATAAATAACTCTAGATATTATATAATGCCATCCAATCGAGCCAGCTCCTTTACTGTATTGAGGATATTGATTATCCAAATCATGTAATAGAATCATTTTCAATATCATATAATTCGAGTTTTTTCTGTTTCATTAATATAGACATCTTCCATTATCCCTGATTCGATTACTCAACCATGTAATTAATATTAAACATATTTGTGATAAGAATAAAATAATAAATGGAGAATTTAATCTACTAAATTAGTTTTTGATATATATGTAGTTATATATCCTTGTAAAAATAATATAAAATATACAATATGAATAATTAATATAATTTATATATAATATATATATATTATATATATATATATATATATATATATAATAATAATATAATATAATATAAATAATAAATTAAAATTTAATTAAATATAATAAATATAATAAATATTAATAATACATATAATATATAATAATTAAAATAATAATTATAATATAAATAAATAAATTATATAATAATAATAATATAATAAATATAATATAAAATATATATTTTTAATAATAATTAATAATAATTATATAAATATAATTAAATATTAAAATTAATAATAATAATAATAATAATTAAATTTAATTAAATTATATTAATAATAATATTTTAAATATATAATTTTTAATAATAATTATTAATAATATATATTAATAATTATATATATATAATAATAATATATATAATAATAATAATAATATTATAATAAATAATATAATAATAATTAATTAAATAATTAATATAATTAAATATTAATATATAAATAATTATATATATAATGAAATATATAATAATATGAAAGTAATAATTTATTATTGTATATGAATGAAATATAGAGAAGAGAAGAATAGTAGATGTTTAAGAGAAATGACCCGAATAGAAGTAAATAAGTAAATATTGTATAGATTAGATAAAAGTAAGTAAGATGAATGATAGAAGAGTAAAATGAAAAGTAAGATAATGAAATGAAATTTGATGATGAATAATGAATAATTGAATTGAAATGAGATGAAATTAAATGAAGTGAATAGATGTTGGAACAGAAATGAATAATATATGGTTACCAATAAATACTTAATAAAAATAATAAATCACTTATGTTAGTGAGTGATTTAGGGAAATTTTATAAATTATATTTATAAATCAAATATTAATAAAATGTACAATTTAAATTAATAATTATCTTTAATTAAAATTTAATGAATACATATTGTGAATATAAATAAATATTTACAGGTATATTAAATTAACTCTTTTTAATAAACAAACAAGATCTAAAAGCCACGACACTAAAACAAGATTTAGTTCGATTATGGATGAAATTAATAATAAACAGATATAATAATTTAATAATAATAATAATATAATGATAATAAAATTAAATAAATTATAAATTTAAATATATTATTAATTTTAATAATAATAATAATAATATTTAATAGTATTAATATAATTATAAAATGGGAAAATAAAATATAATAAAATGAAAATAATAATGTAAATAGATATATATTTATAATAGATATATAATTACTCAATGCAATTACGGTAATATATAATATAATATAATATAATTATTAAATTAATATAAATAAATAATAAATATATATTACTCAATAGAGCACACTATCATATAATAATAATAATATATATAATAATAATAATAATAAACATTATAATAAAATAATTTAAATATAAATACTAATACTAATATATTATATTATAATAAAAATTAAATAATAATAAATATATAAATATTAATAAATATAATTAAATAATAATAATATAATTAATAATAATATAAATAACATAATACCATATAATTATTAATTAATTATAATAATTAATTAACTCGTGCTAAAATAAATATAACATATATATAATAATAAATAAATAATAATAAAAATATATATTATATATAATAAATATTATAAAATATTTATATATATATTAAATATTATAATATTAATAATTAATATAAATATTATAGATAATATTAAATTATAATGAAAATAACAATGGAAGTAAATAATTGAATATAACAATTATAATAAATAAATATATTATTATATTTTAAACAATATGATTTTATAATTAATATAATTAATATAATAATATTTAAATATAAATAAATATTTAATAAATATTAAAAATTAATTAATAGTATATAGATACTAATTCATAAAATAATATATATATTAAATAATAATAATAATATATATAAATTAATAAATATAATTATAATTATAAAATTAAATATATTATAAATTATATAATAATAATAATAATATAATAATAATATATTAATAATATTGTACTAAATTTCTTATATTTATATATTATCTTCAATCGTTGATAGACTAATTATAAACTTCCCTTTCGCATAAGCAGACTTGTGATTTTATTGCCTTTCATCTAAATTTTTTTCCTCCATTACACTTACTCTAATATATTATTATTTATATTTATATTATAATATTTTATTTTAATTTATATTATTATTATATTATTATTATATTTAATTTATTTATATTAATTATTATATTTAATTATTAATCTAATTATTATATTATTTAATTATTATTATATTATATTATATTATTATTTAATCATATTCCAATTCAATTTTAATTATTTAATTTAATTTTTGTTATTACTAATATTATAATACCATTACATTTCATTATTATTATTATAATTATTTATATATTTATATTATATATTTATATATATATAATATATATATATTATATAATTAATTAATTATATTATATATATTATTATTATTAATTTATAATTTATATTATTTATATATATATTTATATTATTATTTATTATTTAATTATTTTTATTATTATTAATTTTATTTATTTTATATTTTATAATTATGATTAGTATTATAGTATTATATAATATGATTAGTATGATAGACAGATATTATGATATTATATATCTTCTCTCAGTTATTATTTATATTATAAATTGTAAGAAATTCGTTCTCAGAAATTATTATTATTATTATTATTATTTATATAATATTTCTAGATTTATATTCGAAGTAATCTAGTGTGATATATTTTTTTATAGTTATCACCTGTCCATCTTTATTTATATTTTGATTAATTATTTATTAAATTAAGCAACTCTTAGTTAATTAGAAAACATATCGATATGTTTGTGATGAACTTTTGTTAATGCTATTTATATGTTATGTTGTTTTTTTTTTTTTTTTTGTTTTATATAGTTGGTTTTTGTATTTTTAAAACAGTAGCAGCCTTTGTAGTGTTTGAATGCTACATCTGATTTTTCAATACGTAGTTGAGCTAATTATTGCCGAATTCATTTAGTAAATTATAGCAGTTACTGGTAGTTTTGGTGGTAGTATAGTGGTAATAGGTTTATTATTAGCTTTTGTAATAGTTTATTAGATTTCAGCATTTATTCAGTTATAAATACATAGTAAAGCAGTGTTTACGTAAATCTGTTATAATTATTATAGTATGTAGTAGTAAAAATATAATAATAAATAGGGTATAATAGAAGTTATTATAGATATTTCCGTAGAATTTTCTATACGTAACGTTTAAATGCTCTTAATACTATGATTGATACGTTCATGTATTATGTTTTATATTTTTTAAATTAAATTATAGCTTGTTACTAACCGTTCAAATAATACAAGAGATCTGCTGTTGAAATTTTTAAATAATAAGATTTTGATAATGACTGCTACAGCACATACTTGATTATTTTTGACTAAAAATTTAATGATAAAAATTTTTATCCTTAAATTTTAACTGCAAAAATCTTGAAACACATAATTGGCTTTTGATTGGCCTACATTGGAGACTTAATTCACAGCCTAATCTGTGGTCATATGTCTATTTATAATTATAAAACTGATTTTAATATAAATACTATTATTTAATGTAAATATTAATTTTATTTCATGCTTAATATGTTATATTCTATTAGATTAGGGCGTACGTCTGTCCTAGATTTTTATAGTGTAAATTAGAATTAAATCATTATAAAAATATATACGATATTCTTCTTTTTTAATTTTAGCTGCTGCTAAAAGTTTATTATTTAATGCACCTTAATTAGGTCGCTATAATTTTTTAAAAATAATTTTTTATAAAAATATTTTGTATCCTATTATCTTATTCCCCCCCCCCTTACGGGCTTTCTAATATTGATAAAATTAATTGATTAATTAAATAATTATATATCATTTTCATTAAAATCATAGATTATTAAAATATATAATATTATACGTGATTGGATATTTTTTTATTTCATGTTTAATATTGTTATTTACATGTTAAATGTTATATTCTACGTAAAATTAATAAATAATGTTATATATGTGAGTTATTGTACGTACTTTTATTAGAATAAGTTCTCTCAGCTATTACCAGTTCATTTCACCCTAAGTAAATTCTTTATAAATAGAATAATATTCAGTATTCATAAATTACAGCCTCGACTCGGAAAAAAAATATCATCACAACCTACCTACCTACATTTTAAAACTATGTCTTAAATTTTAATTTAACTGAATGTTTTGGGAGGAAAGTCGTCATTTAACCTGTTCATTCACAATCTGCAAGTAGATAAATTTAATATTTTTTCTTTTGAAACATCCAAGGCTTCTGTTTTACTTCATCAGTATATTTTATTTGCCGATATATATATATATATATATATTATATATTTATATAATAATTATTAATATATATTATATTAATATAATTAATCATATAAAATAATATATATATATTAATAATATTAATTTAATTCTAAAAATATATTAATATATATATATATATAATATATATATTATATATATATATATTTATATATAATTATTAATATATATATATTATATATAATATATATTAATAATATCTATATAATTATTCTTGAAAAACTTATATATAATTATATTTATAATATTATATTATATACTATATATAATCAATATATATATCATAATAATATATATTAATATATATTATTAATATTAATATACTCATAATATTATTATATATAATATATTAAGTTATAAATTAATATATATATAAATATTATATATATATGTATATTAACTTATTATAATATATATATAATATATCATATATATATATATTATATAATATTATTATAGTATTATTATTTTATAATAAATATTAATATTATATATCATAATTATATATATAATATATATAATATAATATATATATATATATACCTCACTATAATAGTATATATATATTTTATATATATATATATATTATTATATATATATATATATAATTATAATATATATTATATATATATAATATATATATTTTTATATTAATATTATATATAATATACATATATAATATATTATATTATATATATATATACATATATAATAAATATATAAGATAATTATATAATATAAATAACAATTTCTCACAATATTTTTTATTTTAATATCTTCAAAACTAAGATTCACTTTAAATGATATACATATAATAATATAAATAATTTAATAATAAGTTTTTTATTATAATAATACAAATGGAATTAAAAAACCTATTATCAATAATATATTTTTGCATGATAATTTTATTATATTTTATAGTTGGTATAAATTTATATCTTAATTTATATTATATATTTATCACTAAATCGACAATAAAATAAACTCGTATACGTCTAAAAATTACATAAACTTTTTATAATCGATAATGAGTATATTAATTTAAATTACGTTAAGTACTAAAATGTATTTTACAACATATAAAACATATATCATTAAACATCTCTAAGAATACACGTCTCAATACTCCAACTCCTCAGAGCGAAGGGACTTTCTCCTAAATCTCATAGTCATACGATATCCGAAGATACCAAGACCATACTTTATTATCTATCTCTGAGCCACTGAATAACTACATGAACCATATCTCTTATAATTATCCTATTTCTCGATTTCATAGGTGTAAGAAATCATCACAGTATATATAAACACATAATATCTCAACCAAATTTTCATAAAATTTAATATAATAGCTATAGAGATATAAGCTACTCGTATCTATCTATTGATTAAGTCTAACTATAAATATAGCATACTCAAATAAAATTAAATACAATACATGAAACTCTTTCGTAAAAAATAAGATTCTAAGTCTAACAGCACTAAATGATAACATCGCAGATTTACTACAATCGAAGAAGCATAGTCATTAAGCACTAAAGTTCAATTTCTTTTACAGTCGAGGAAGCATACTCATTAAACACTAAAAGTTCAAATTTGTTATAATCGAGGAAGCATACTCGTTAAACACCAGAAGTAGAATTTTCGTATAATAGACTATATGCATAAAAGCTGCTCATAAAAGCTAATATTTTTAATTAGTAATATAATATAATATGAAAATATTTATATATCGAGGAAGCATACTTATTGAACACTAATAAGTATTTCATAACTAAATATTTAACTTAAATTATCTACAGAGGAAGCATACTCATTAAGCACTAAAGTTCAATTTATTTTTCATAATCGAGGAAGCATACTTATTAAACACTAATAAGTACAAATTTATTATAATTACGAGGGAAGTCATATTTCTTTTAAAGCTCACAGTCAAATAAAAGTAGGGGAATTTTTAATTATTATAAATAATATATACGGAGTAGGTGGGGAAGCCATATAATCTTTTAATTAACATAAAAGTCATAACAAATTAATTAATATTTAATAAATCAAATCAAAAGATAGATACTATAATTAAGATGTAACGTTCCAAATATAAAGTGATTATAAAATATTTCTTTTATATAATCGAGGATAATAGCATATTAAAAAATATAAATCTCAAAAGTCAAAATATTATATTATAATATCAGAAGAAATATAAAAATTATAAATAAACTTAATAAAGTTACAAAATTTTAATAACTAAATATATATATCAAAGATAAGTATAGTGAATGTTGAGTACTATTAAATATATACCCTAATAATTTTTATATCACAATTTGTCAAACAATATTTAATTTAAAGTACTAAAAATACATATTTTAATTATCATACGAGGGAATGAAATATATTCTCATATTCGCTTCCTACATAATATGATAAGTAACTATATTTATATTTAAATAATAATATATCTTAATGAAAAATATACATAATTAAATATATAGTAAACGCACTATAATTAAATTTACTATATCGTAAATTAATATGTTAACTTTGAAAGTAAAAACTATATATTATCACTAATAACTAGTTAGTTAAATGCCAATTATTAGTACTTAAATGTATCTGGGAGCAATTTTAATATTGCGTAATAATATAGTGAGATAAATTAACACATTAGTAACTAAAAATAAAACGTGAAGTCAGCAACTGACACAAAGATTTTTAAATTGAATAAACCGTAATAATACCGGTATATATATATATTATATATATATAATAAATATATATATATATATTTATATAATAAGTAAATGAGTAAACTAAATATTTTTGAGTTCGAGTGCCTAACATAGTCCGGGTATCAAAATATTCTTCAGGCAGATAAAAAGCATATTTTATTAATATAAAATAATAAGGGTTCGTATAAAGCTCGAGTAACCTCGGAAGTCACGAAAGCTAGTAGCTCGGGGCCCAGTATTTTAAAATGATTGAATTGGAGCCGGTGTTGAAATTGGTAAAAGAATATATGGAATAAAATGAATTAAGAAATTTATTGCTCATATATAAGCTCACTG
This sequence comes from Trachelipus rathkii, assembly GCA_015478945.1. NCBI lineage: Eukaryota > Metazoa > Arthropoda > Malacostraca > Isopoda > Trachelipodidae > Trachelipus > Trachelipus rathkii. The sequence continues at coordinate 35,970 of JABUQX010017795.1, forward strand.
TTTAAAATAATATTAAAAAAATTCATACACTTATGACTCAATTGAGAAATTTACTCACAACGTATTAAAATGTGTGAATTTATATCATTCTGAGGAGAATTCACATTATGTACTGAACAGTACAAATTTATTACAATATACGAACAATAATCTTTAAGATTCTCAAAAAGTACAAATTTATACTATCATTCATCTCAATTGAATACTCATTACGTATTAAGTATAATTTATTACAATCTTTATCGATAAACTAAAAATGATTAAATAAATTTTACAATTGATCGAATTTTATAATTTAAACGACAACATTGAATCACTTATTATGTGCTTAAATACAAATTTATTACAATATATGAACAATAATAATCTTAAGTACGTAATAAGTATCATTTTTTATTGCAATAAATTTGTTCATTTTAAAACAAGAACAAATTTATTGCCATAAAAAATGATACAATTATACATAGCTTATATAATACGTAATGAAAGGTATTCAATACATGTAATTTAATTACATTTAAACTATAATATAACTACAATAAAAGATTCTTAAAAAGTACAAATGTTATTAAATTTGTGAAATATAAATATAATAATTATGTATATAATATATATAAAAATGTTAATAACCTTGTTTTGTCTAGGGTCTGTAATCTTGCACTATAGCAAGTCATTTCTAAATAAAATACAATAATATAATAAAAGCAAATTAAGATATTCACATACATTATAATTTAAATAATAATAGAATGAATGAGACAATATTAATTTAATAACTATCAATTAAATTATAAGTGCACATCCAATAATAATAAAGTAAGATGAGATCAATATTATTATTATTGAATTAATAAGATATATAAATCCTGAGATTAAATTAATAAATAAAATAATTTAAATAAAATATTAATAATAATAAGGATAAAACATAATCTAATTATTAAATATATATATCATATTTAACAATAATAATTAATAATAAATCATATACAATTAATTATATATAATACACTGGGCAACAACAAAGCTTCCAAATAATAAATAATCTTATAACTCAGATATAATAAATTATATATATTTAACTTATTTACTCATAATTATTTTAAAAAACACTCTTGTATAATTAAGAGTATGAGTATTTCTGTCATGAGATGTAAGACAAACCACCACAAAGGACTAATTCTCACACACTACACATAGACACATAAGTGCGCCATAGACTCATAACTCGACAATCACACACTCATGTTCAAGTCTAAATGTTATAGTAATAGCATATTTGGTTTTTGTGACGTTCAGTGAAAATTATATAATATTAGAGATAGAGAATATCATAAAATAATACTCCATTTTGTGTAGGCTAGTCTTTGTAAGAGCAACTCTGCTCTACTGTTAAACAGTATCTGATATACTTTCCGGCTGCGAGATGTTTTCCATTATATTCAGCTCATTGCTTTTTATCTAGGTGTTTTGTAAAGCATATACAGAATATCTCAGAGATTATTTGAAAGATAAGGGTGGAACAATAGGAGTGGAAACAAGATGTGAAAGTAGTGTTATTTGAACCTTATTATATATATTCATTACTCATTTGTTCCTACCTGTATATTCTATTCCTATAAATGTTAGCTGTCTAATTACTCATACTCTAATCATAATGTTGATCATTAATGAAATTTTCATTCCTTTTCTTCTATATATTAAATAATTTAACTTCGGATCACGCTCATATGTATAAAATACTGATAAATTATTACTTACTCATTCTTAAAGATACATTAATACTCATCTTAATATATAATATATATATATATAAGTCCTAGTGAGTTAGTTGAGATTCTTGTAACGATGGTGCTTGAATTTATACTCACAAGGTTTATGATACTCAATAGTATGATATAAATTGACTTCTTCATTCTAAAACGTCATTCGCCTATTAGATATTTTTCTCAAATTTTGTGATTTATTCACGCTTACTATTTTCTTAAATCATTTTCTCTTAATATCTTCATTTATCTCTATTGATAGTTGTTTTAGTAATTGAGAGCTGACTATATCCTTCATTTCCTTCCTATTCATTGGTACATAAAATTTGTGATAGTTCTCATCATCAAGTAGGTTATCTACTCGAGCTACCAAGTATCTCCATTACTTATATAATATATATATATTATATGAATACTCAATATTTTAAGTGATAATTTAAACGATACTATTTTCAGATGTTATCTTTTAATATCCTAATTTAATATTGTAGCTTTTGATTATATAATATCCTAAATACCGTCTACTCATCACTTATTATCAACTTCTTTACCTAAATCACTCACTTATAAATTTTGTCATTCTTAGATTATTTTATTATTTTAATTTATTTATTATTTATTATATTTAATTATAGTTATTATAATATATATTATTTAATTTAATATATTATTATTAATTAATTTATATATATAATTATTATATTATATATTATTAATATTTATTATATATTTAATTATATATATTATTTATTATTAATTCTTTCATTATTATTAATTATTTTATTTTCAATTATAATTTAATTTAATTATTATATTATATGTTATTTTTTTAGTATATTGTTATAATTTTTTTATTATTTATAATTATTTTTATTATATATATTATACAATATTATTATTAATTATATTATATATATTATTTTATATATAATTTATAATTTATATTGAATTATTATCCTTATTATAAATAAGTATATTTCAATATTATTATATAGGTCCCTTTAATTAAATTATATCATAGATGATATTTGTATATACAAATACATATACAAATAAAATATATGGTTTGGAAAAAAGGATTAAAGAAAACTCACTCGCTAAAACTATGTACTCAGAATTGATATGGAAATATTTCCTGTTCAATAGACTTGATAATAAAAGGATTTATTTTTATATTCTTATCAAATTTCATAATTAAAAGAGTGAACTAGTCAGATTTTGAGAGAATTTAATACACAGAATATATTAATAGACTAAATTAACGACTCACTCATAAATATGATATATAAAATAGAAAAATTAACGTAGAAAATAAAAATTGTTTTTATATTTACATTCCAAATTATTATATATTATATATTAATTTCAGATCGAGTTTGTTGACGATCTTCCGAAAAACCAATAGTGATAAAATAAAACTTCTGTATATGAAGTTCATAAACATTGTTTTTCACTCTAAAATTAAGATAAACCTTTTATTCCCTTGAACGTATTTTAATAAAAGACAAATCATTGTAATATTTTATAAATAAAATCACAGATTTAAAAATAGCGTATAAAAACATACTTAATACTTTTTGTTTTTAACTGTTTTTATTTACTTATTATGCTCTATAGTGCGCAAATCATTTGTTGGCGTTTAAAGGTTTCATTCTAATCTCTGATGGGGTTATAGCACCTCGCCACTACTGGTTGTGGAATTCGCGCGTTATTTTAATGCGTAAGTCGAGTATTTTTAATTTTTTTATTTTCAATACTACAATTTTACACTTTCGTAATTTATTGAACTAATGAACCCACAGATTCAACTTGGTATAATTAATATTAATACCATATATTCAGTAAGTTAATTTTTTTCTATTTACTTTACTTGCTTTCTCTTGTATTATGTATATATATATATATAATCAGAATATAGCCTTAACATTGTGGGACCTTCTTTGAGCAGATTTCTCATACTCAATTTTAATTAAATTGCCCCCCCCACTCCCTTTTTATTTTTTATTTTTTTATCAGTGTTGGTTAACTTTCAGCTCAAATGAAAAGCTCAAAATGTACCTTTTGAGTAACCCATAGTCAAAAACTAAGCCTGCAAAAACCCTCTTTTTACTACTCATGATTTATAATATATAAAATAATACATAATTTGCTTATCTTTTTTTTAAGCAATTGAAATCACCCAAACCATACATAGATCAGTTTATATTTTTTTCATTACCATATTTAATAAAGAATGCTGCTATGAGTTTTAAGACTTATATATGACAGGTAGTAATTAAAAAAAAAAAATACTTTTACACTGAAAAAAATATCAAAATATTTGTTTTCATATTATAGGAATGTGAATGCTCAATCAAAAATAAGCATCACCTCATCTCTCCTCAGCATCTTCATCAAGACCAGTTTTTATAAGTTTTTAAAAAATAATTCGACACATTTATATTATTGAAATATAAATCTTTAGAATGAAACTTTCAACAATCCAATGTCTTATCTTTAAGAAATAAATTAATAATTGCCATTTACCAAATTAAAATTCACAAATAATTTCAAATTGTCACATTAAATCATTTATCGGACTTAAATTATTCAAAACTTCATAAAAAGTTAAAAATGATATTTTAGTAATTTTTATTAAACAATGTAAAAGCTCAACAACAAGAGAGCCCAATGTCCTATTTTTTTTTTTTTTTTTTTTTTTTTTTTTTTAAGAAAATCTAATTTTAAGGATATGCCTTAATAGTGATATTTATTTATTTTTTAAATTTAAAAATAAACTGCCTTGATAATTTTCTTTTATATTACATAATTTTTTTATTTTTATCTCTCTCTCCTGCTCTCCTCCTTCTCTCTACTTTATATATATATATATATATATATATATATATATATATATATATATATATATATATATATATATATATATTATTGGGAATTGTAGATTTTATTTATTATTGTTATTATTATTATTTACTTCGTATTTTTATATTAATATGTTGTTCTTTTGGTGAAGTTTATCTTCAAAACTCAAATTCGTACGTAACCTGTTATAAAATTCTTTTTAATCTGTTCGAGAATATTTTTAAAACTTGTTTTCTTTGCTAGTAAATATAATGAATTGTTGGTTATGAATTATCCTTTGAAGCAACAAGGTATTTATATTTTAAGAATTTGACCACAAAAAAAAAGAAAAAAAAAAGACCCCTAATTGTAATATCACCAAGCACATTACGGACAACAATTCAGTGCTTATATCAGAGTTCAGAAACATTAGCGAAGAGTTTGCAAATATTCTATAAGAATGTTAACATCATAGGAATGGAAGGAAAGGGTGAAAATTTTCAAGTTCCAGAAAAGAATTTTTTGATTAAGAAAACAATCTTTATTAGGAAACATTTTAATTCATACTTAGTTTTGTTTAGAAGGATATTTCAAAGATAACGGAATAGAAGTGAGCGTAAAGATGAGAACAATACTAGAATCTACCAAATTGATAGAAAAGATTCTGCTGACAACTCTAAAAGCTGTAGGCCGGAGTTGACTTTACATAAAATAATCGTAGGGTTATTTAATCTATTTAAAGAGAGTTAGGGATAGGTTGAGATGGTATCGAAGTGAAAAGTATTTTATGATGATGAAAATGTTGAAATATGTGATGGATGTTAAATTAGTAAGAGGTTGGGGATGGGAATATCAGATCATTATGTTGTTTAATGCAAGATTAAGTTAGTGGGGCATGGATGGAGGTTAAAGAGATGAAGGAGGTGAGGAAGATTAAGAATGAGAAGTTAAGTGAACAAGGTTATAAGAGCACTTGAAAACTAAATCCGTTGAATGTGAACAAGGTGAAATTGAAAAAATCTGGACGCAAATGAAATAAGCCTTTGTTAGTAGTACAAGAGAAGTATGTGAATGTGCTAAAGTAGGAAGTAAGAATGTCAATAGTGAGTGGTGGAATGAAGAGGTGATGCAAGAGGTTAAAAGTAAAAAAGAAGCGTGGCTAGATGTGCTAAAAGTCAATGATGACGTCTCGAAAGAAAGGTGTATGGAAATATATAAGGAGTAAAAAAAAGGAAGACAAAGATGCTTACGTAGGAGGGGGGGGGGAGATAAATGGGGACTTAAAAGGGAATAGTAAATTCTTCTGGAAGGAAGTACGAAAAGTTAAGAAAGAAGGTAAAGGGAATCTGATGAAATATATGTGAGAAGAGTGTGGGGAGAAAGCTAAATCTGCATAACATTGGCAGTAATGAAGTGGCGATAGTGAATGTGTGTGGGTTTGATGGAGTAAGAAGAAATATGTATTTTGAGGATGAGGTAATTAGTAGTCTTCGTTTTTTTTTTCTAAGCTTGATGGTCTGTCATTGTTTATCCCGGTAAGAATACTTATGTTCCTTCCAAATAATAATTGGTTTGGAGCAAATCCACCTTTCATTCATTATTAGACTGTTTTTGGCAGCTAATGACCAATTTAAACATACTTCTTTTGAAACTCCTTCCTCTTTTAGTTTCCTCATTGAATCTTTAATAAGACCCACCATTTTTTCACAAATCCCATTGCTCCAAAGACTCTCAGCCAAAACTTTTACCTCCTCGTTTTGAAGTTCTAATCCGTTGGAAGATATCTTCTTCTAGAGGAACGGGCATAGATGAAGAAAAGGAACAATTGGTTTTAGCCAGTTGTGGAAAAGAGGCAATTGCCAAGTAAATAAAACAATGTGTCGAAATACCTAAAATGCTAACAATGAAAGAAAACAAAGAAGAGGAATAAATTAGAGGAATTAACAAAAGAGAAGGAGGAAAAATACAGAAAGTTTAGTAAAACCTTTGTGTTACGAGATTGCGAAATATAAAGGAAAACAGTATTTAGAAGGTGAAATCAAAAAAGTAGAATGAAACTATGATTAAGGTTTATCTAAGTCAGAATGAAAAGTCAAAATTATGTGTTAAAACATATAAAACAAAGTATAGGTTATCATGCCAAATGAGGAAAATTATAAATTTTTAAATAAAACTGAAGTAATTAGAGGTTATATATCATGGTTGATAGGTAGAGAAACCATGGAAAGGATGAAGTGTTGATAGGAGAAATAAAAGTTATTTTTGGAGTATACCAAGATCTAGAAATAAAATATAGACAAGCAAACAACACAAACATTAATATTAAACTCATAAAAGAATCAAAAAAGGAAACTGTTCGATTTGGAAGGTTTGAGAAAAACTGGATAAATAACCCAGGGGAAGGAAGAGAAAACTATAGAAACTACATCTTCAATTTGGACATGGAGATTGGAATAAGATATTACAACTTATGCAGGATGCCCATAAAGATGAAAATGCATCGAGTGAAGGGATTAAAGAAGTGGAGAAAGAATTAAGAGATTTGCGATGGTTGTGAAGTTTGTATTAGGTACAAAAAGAATCCACCAAAACCCGTTGTGGGTTTCTCGATGGCAACAGTCTTCAATGAAATGGTAGCCATGGATTTAGGAGAATTGGAAGGGAGGAAATTTCTGATAATGGTGGATATGGCTACTCACAACTGTGAAGGTGCTTGGGTAAAAAATAAAAAAAGTGAAGAGATCGCCGAGAAAATATTGGAAAGATGGATAAGTATTTTTAGAGAACCGGGGAAGTTATTGTCTGACAACGGCTTAGAATTTCAAAACGAGGAGATAAAAGTTTTGGCTGAAAGATTTAATATAAGGCTGCTGAGTACTCCAGCTAAGAGTCCTTGGAGAAATGGGATTTGTAAAAAAATGGTGGGTCTTATTAAAGATTCAATGAGAAAACTAAAAGAGGAAGGGGTTACATTAGCTGCCAAAAACAGTTTAATGATGAAAGGTGGATTTGCCCCAAGCCAATATTTATTTGAAGGAATATGGGTATTCTAAGTGATGAAACAATGACAGACCATCAGAAGCAGAAAAGGGGAAACGGAAGGTTAAAGAGAATTTGATAGCCATGCATAAGCTGAAGTTCACATAAAACAAAGGCCAGCGAAAAATGAAGGGCAATAAATGTGAGGATCATAAAGTGGAGAGCAGTAGTGGAGGAAGTTTATTATAAAGGGAGAAAAGAATGGAGGTCCAGCAAGAATCATTGGAATAGACAACAAAACTGTAGTGGTCTTTATTGACTTACTGCCTTAGAATCAATAAAATACATATTACAAGAATTAAACGGAAAAGTCATCGAATGGTAAAGATGAGGTAACAGGTAAATAAAGTCCGTTAAGTAAAGAAATCAATGTCGGTAAATTTCAGGCTCGCTCGAGGAAAGTGTCCGTCATCGTAAGGCTCGCTTCCGTTGAGTACAAAAAACATGGATTGATTTTAAGGAATGGCAAAACATTACACGTATACAGGAGAGGAAGAAGAGAGAAAAGCGAAAAATGCCTTAGTTGATTAAATCCACTAAACTACCCAATGTATATTTATATTTACAGGAAAGGGAGTGACGACATATTTGAAGAAGGATTTCAGGTTTTTTTAGCTAATTTTGAAGACTAAAAGGTATTAAAATAGAAGTAAAAGTAAAGGAGTTGGAAAGCTGGATTGAAAATGAGGTGTATGAGGCTGTAAATAAAGGAAGTCAAAAGTTTTAATTTTAGTGACAAAAAAAAAATGAAAGAAGGAAGAAAGGTCTGAAAGGCAAGGTTAGTAGTGCGAGGTTTCGAAGAAAAAGATTGAGAATATTCTACAGACGCACCCACATGTGCTACTGAAACTTTAAAATTATGTATAGGAATATCAAAAAGATGGGAATGGATATGTAAAACAATGTACATTACGACAGTACATCTACAAGGAGATAAACTTGAAAGAACAGTTTATATATCACCTTCAAAAGAAGCAGGAACAGACAAAATATGGAAGTTAAAGAAGCCAGTTTATGGATTGAACGACGCAGCTAAGGTTTGGTATAATAAAGGGGTAAAAACGATGAAAGAAGTAACAGTGAAAGAAATGCTCAGTAGATCCAACAATATTTTGTTGTAAAAGAAATAATGAACTAATAGGAATAATGTGTACCCACGTGGACAATTTATTCTATGGAGGAAATGACATATTCGAAGAAGTCATGCGGGCAATTAAGAAAAAATTAAAAATAGGAACAGAAGAGCAAGGATTATTTAAATACGTAGGATTGGGAGTGAAACAAGAAGGATGTTTATGGATGAGTCAAGAAAATTATATAAAACAGATGCAAACAGATGATGAGATCTACGGACCTATGGAAAAAGGAGAGAAAGAATTAAATAAAGAAGAAATGACAAGATACAGATCAATTAGGAAAATAAGAAAAGAGGAGTTAGAGAAGGAAGAATAAGGTTTGAAGTGTACACAGACGCTTCTTTGGATAATGTCGACAAATAGGTTATATAATTAGTTTGGTAGATGAAGTAAGAAAAAAAGTCCAATATTTTGGAAATCGGGAGTTGCTAAGATGGTGGCAAGATCAACAATAGAAGCAGAAACGTTAACATTAATTGAAGGAGCTGAGACAACTATTTATTTGAAAACATATGGAAAGAAATTACTGGGGAAAATGTTCCCATAGAAATAAAAAACTGATAGCAAAACACTGAGTGAAGCTATCTATTCCACTTCGGGAGTGACGAGTAAAAGATTGAGGATGGACATCGCTATTATTAAAGAAGTGAAAAAATAAATAAAATAACTTGGATAAACACAAAAGCACAAATAGCGGATGTGTTAATGAAAGAAGGAGTGAGAGCCGACAACATGAGGTTTACGTTGAAGGAAATAAGGAAATAGTAATGAGTTTAATTTACTATAACTTTATTTCAAAAAAAAAAAAAGAGGACGTTAATATTACTATAATAGTTGTAATTTTATCGTTTAGTTTGTACTAAAGAGCGATCAACCTCTGTTATATTATCGCGTATAAAATGAAGGAGAGGTTTAATTATTAAATATTTCATTAACTTGAATTATATTATTTTAATCTTCGATCTTGCAAGTCCCATCCAACATCTAAACCTCTTCAGCACTTTTCTTCAGGTGAGTTATTGTAAAGGTTGATCGCTCTTTAGTACAAACTAAATAATTAAATTACTACTATGGTATTATATCAAAGGTCACTACCGCATCATAAACTTATAATGTTAAAGTAATATTAACGTCCTCTTTTATGAAATAAAGTTATAGTAAATTAAACTCATTACTATGTAATAACTATATAAGAAAAACCGGAAATCCTTCTTCAAAGAATGGTAAATCTGCAAGTATAGATGAAATTTCCGGTGAAATTAGAAATAATGAAGGCGAAATTGTGATTGATTGGATATGGAAGTTGTGTAACAAAGAGTTTATGGAGGGTATAGTTCCGAAGGATTCGAGGAGAGTAGTAATATAAGGGTAAAAAAGAGGAACTGTAATTTATTGAAGGTCATTAGGGAAATATGCTGGTATTTTGGTTGGAAGAGTGCATCGAGTGGCTGAGGGACTAATTGGCGAAGAGCAGGGTGCATTTAGAAGTAGTATAGGATTTGTAACAATGAAATCAACAAAAACTAATTCAGAAAATGAGAGAATAAATTATTTAGTTTTTATGGACTGCAACAGGCGTATGTCGGCACTAATATGGAAGCTCTGTGGCAAGTGTTAAAGACATATGTTGTTGGGGGTAGGCTTCTGAATGGAATCAAAAATGTGTATTACTTGTGAAGCGTGTGTAAGAATAAAGGGAATTGAAAATGAAGTTTAATATTAAAAGAGAAGTGAGGAGGGATGTGTTATGTATCCTTAGTTATTTAATTTGTATATGGAAGAGGGGATGAAAGAATTGGAGGTAGGGTTGGTAGAGGTAGGTGTTACACTGATGGAGAATGGAAGACTGGAGGGTGTCCTACTTATTGTAAGCGGATGTTTAATTGGTTATGTGTAGGGAATCCGAAGAAGGTTTGAGAGGATTGGTAGAGGGGGTTTGTTTGGCAGGGTGTAAAAGGAGGGGGTTTGAAAGTAAATATAGATAAGAGTAAGGTAATAGTAGTGAGTGAAAAAAGTTCTTGGTGTGATATGTTGGATGGTGAGCAATTAGAACAAGTATACGAATTTAAATATTTAGGATATATGTTGGATAAAAAGGGAATGGATGATGCAGAATGTAATAGGAAAGTTGTGAATGGTAGGAAGGTGGCTGGTGCAATTGGTGGATACAAAGGGACTGCCTTGAGTGCGCTAGGGTTATGTGTGTGGGTATGTTGTTACCTGTGCTTATGTATTGTAGACTGTAGTGAAACTATGGTATGGAATAAGAGGTATAAATCAAAGGTACAATCTGTTACCGTGGCTCAAACGGTAGAGCGACGGAGTCGCATGGCAAAGTCGTGGGTTCGAATCCTAGTTCGGATCCTAGGTAGAAATTACCTAGAAAGTTCCTCTCCTTGAATAGGGCTATGCCCGTGAGGTGGTGAACTTTTAATAAAAAAAAAAGAAAAAAAAAAAGATGGACACTCTTAGGGACGTGTTAGGTGTGAGAAGAATTGATAAAATGAAGAATGAACGTGTTAGAGAGCTATGTGGTGTGAAAAAAGGAGTAATTAATAGAATAAACGAGTGTATTAAGATGGTTTGGTCATATGGAAAGGTTGGATGATAGTCGGTTGGTAAAGCTGATATATAGTGGTGAGTCTGCTGGGAATCAACCGACTGGGAAACCAAAGAAAAGTCGATTGAGTCAGTAAAATATGTCTGAAGGAAAAGATTGAGTTTGGCAGAGGCGAGAAGAAAGGTGCATAACAGGAGTGAATGGCGAGGCTTTGTGAGGGGCTATGGTTGAGTACCTGGCCCAGGGAATGAACCCCACATTGACGAGATACCACAATGAGGGTATGTCGTGATTTTGTGAAATCCTAGGGTGGATTTTGTTTACGGCAACGAGCTCTCACTTTAGGATTTTGTTAAGGGGGGGGAATATTTTTGGCAACGAGTTCACTTTGGGGGTTGTCCCTTTTTTTAAAATTAAGTAATGCTCTACTTATCTATTCTATTTTAAGTGCATGTCACGCACCCACACCCCACATCTAGTTGAAAGAGAAGGGGAGGATAAAGAAAGGATATATATATATATATATATATATATATATATGTATATGTATATATATATATATAAATATATATATTATATATATATATATATATATATTATATATAGTATATATATATATATTATATATATTAGTATATTATATATAATATATATATATATAAAAAAGAATGTGTGTGTGTGTGGTTGTGATCTTGTGTGGGTTTGGTTAGTAAACAGGAAATAAAGTACACAAAGGAAAAATTTTATTCTTATGAAAAGTTTAAAGCACTATTATACAAATTTAAAAAATTAATAAATGTAAATTTAACAAAAGTATATACAAAACTATAAATCCCCTCAATACTAAAGAAAACTTTATCAAACCCCTCCAAAAAAAAAAAAAAAAAAAAAAAAAAAAAAAAAAAAAAAAAAAAAAATTTTCTACTTTTTTTTAATTACTTGTCTGTGAATCACAAGATTTTTAGAATCAAAAATGGAAGGTTTATTTTAATAACTTGTGTAATAAATTATAGTTTTCTACTGCATCTGACTTTTACAAGTTTTAACAATCCTAAAATATAGTAAATATCTTCTGACATTTTTAGGAAAAAATAATTGCCAGTAATTGTTATTCATTCTTTTAGTTTCTAATTTACATAACTCACTATTATTCAACAATATCAAGTTTTAAAAGTCCAGAATTTGATCTGAATAAAAATCTTTAACAGATTATATGGCTTTTGTTTTAATTGTAACTAAATTTATGAGTAAATTTATACTCTTTACAAATTCACATTCATCTTGAAATATTTTTCTGGTAAGTTTCAACACAATGAGAAAGGCACTTCCGTTGAAGATAAATTAATTAAGAATTTTTAGATTCTACAAAATTAGCCTAATAGATTCTCTTTAATAATATGTAACTTACATGTCTACATAGTGAGGTAATGAAGTATATTATAAAACTGTAATGTCATAAACACAAGCACTCTTCTTTGAATTTAAAAAAAAAACACACTCACACAATATAAAGTTTAGATAATAACTTTTTTACCACTATTTTAATATTAATTATATAATTCAGTAAAAAAAATTGAAAATATGGTTTAATTCTTTATTAAGTTAATAAAATAAAATAATCTACTATTTCATTTTTTAAATAAATCAATATTATTATTATTATTATTATTATTATTATTATTATTATTATTATTATTATTATTATTATTATTATTATTATTATTATTATTATTATTATTATTATTATTATTATTATTATTATTATTATTATTATTATTATTATTATTATTATTATTATTATTATTATTATTTGTTAAATTGAATATTAACTTTTCCTTCTTAAATTCCATTCCAGTAAAAAAAAAAAATGTACTCTCGTTACAGAAATAAGTGAGAGTTACTAATTTTTGGGATCTGACAGCCTTGTTGCTCAATTAATTATGATGTAATGACTTTTCGGCTACCTTACCTTAACACAAATAAATATTCAGATATCTTCAAGGTTAGGAATATCTTGACTGAAAGGAAGGGTGTTGCTTCACAAGTTCATCCAACTTGGAAGAAAATAGTTCACTCTCAATAGGTTTGTCCAAAGTGCATAATGGATTCATTATAACGTACTCAACATAAATCTATTTATATATATATATATATATATATATATATATATATATATATATATATATATATATATATATATATATATATATATATATATATATATATATATATATATATATATATATATATATATAAATATATATATTATATAGAAATATATAATGTATATATAATATATATATATATATAGTATAGATATATATATATATATATATATATATTTATATATAATATTATATATTATATATTATTATATATATATATATATTATATATAATATATATATATATATATATATATATATATATATATATATATATAATATATATATAATATATATAATTTATATTTATTATATATATATATATATATATATATATATATTATATATATAAATATATATTATATATAATTATTAATTATATATATATATATACAGGACCGACCACGGCCCACAAAGAGGCCACATTGGGTTGAATAATCAACTCCATGGGTGGGATCTAACATAATTATCTTTTTAAACGTCGCAAAAGCAAAATTTAAATGGCGAAATGAATATTGTCAAAAA
>JABUQX010017795.1:57500-60000 GCA_015478945.1 Trachelipus rathkii
GGCAACAGTTTTTTAGATGCTCAATGTTTCTTGCTTGTTGACTTTCTGGATGATCAAAAAAAAAAGAAAGAAAGAAAAAAATCTGCTTATCATGATGTTTTACATTTAATTTACAAAAACTTTTTTTTTTTTTTTTTATAAAAGAACGTCACAGGAAGTTTCACCAGAATCAATTTCCAATTTGCGATCATTTAAATGGAACGTCAACAGGCATTAACCTTAGAGTCTGATATGACTCACTTTAACTTTTGTATTTCTTAATCTAAAGAAACATGCATGTGGTACCCGTTTCCTTCAGTTGACAAGGCTAAAATAATTACCATGACATGGTAATATCCTCAGGGTCTTCATTTCTTTAGGAACGTACTAACTAGTTGGGATCATCTTTTGCAAAAGCGTCGTTTAACTTGAAGGAGTTTATTAAGAAAAGTAAAGTTTATCTTTTTTAGGTTTTTATTTTATTACGATTTTCAACAAACCATTTAACGTCCTCTTGTATATGTTATAATGGTGGGTGAATCAAGCATCCAATTTTGTTAACAATCAAGATAACAAAGATATAATACAATTTAAAAATTATCTAGCTTGTACTTGGTGTCTGGGCAATAGGAGACTGAGTTTCCACAGAGCCCATTCCACAACTAACTAAACAAGTAAGTAACACAAAGTATCAAGATTATCCTTCCTAATGCACACAAAGCAGCTAAACAATATATACTTCCTATATATTTCAAAATTATTCAATATGTACTTTTTTTTATCACATTTCTGAAATTTGTTTTACAATATTCATTACACTGGTCAACAAAGAATTTGTCCCAAGACAAAGAAAACCTGTTTCTTACATGTTTTTTCATGCAGAATTCAAAAATCGTATTAGTTTTTGTCTGTCAGGTCCAGTTTTGACACTATTCACATGTAAACATGGAAAAAAAATTGCCAAAAAAATAATTTTCCCTGTGAACAAAGACAAAACGCTTGGACATAAAAACGGATAATATAAATAAAATATGGGTATCTTGCCCAAATAAATATGCTGTGGAAATTTCAAATTAATAGGGCAAATAATAAAAAAGATATAGCCGCTTTTCATTTATGAAATTGTAAAAAAAAAAATTTACATTTTTTTTTGATTTTCAAGTGAATGGCGGCAACACTGGACCTTATAGACAAACACCAATATAATTTTTGGATTAAGCACAAAAAGCTACATAAGAAACAAGTCTTAAATACAAGTCAACAAAAATTTTTTTATTATTATTATTATTATTATTATTATTATTATTATTATTATTATTATTATTATTATTATTATTATTATTATTATTATTATTATTATTATAATAATAATAATAATAATAATAATAATAATAATAATAATAATAATAATAATAATAATAATAATAATAATAATAATAATAATAATAATAATAATAATAATAATAATAAAAATAATTATTATTATTATTATACTGGGTAACAAAAATTTTATTGACCTGTATATAAGACTTCCTTCTTATGTAATTTTTTTTTGCACTGAATCCAAAAATTATAATGGTGTTTGTCTACAAGGTCCAGTTTTGCCGCCATTCTGATGAATTAAAAAAAATGGAAACATTTTTTTTTTTTTAAATTTCATAAATGAAAAACGCTATATCTTTTTTTTACTATTATTTGTCTTATCAATATGAAATTTTAAGACCATATTTACTTGGGCAAGACACATTTTATTCAGATCATCTGTTTGTATATTCAACCGTATTGTCTCTGATCACTGGGAAAAATAAATTTTTTTTCAATTTTTTCCCATGTTTACATGTCAATAGTGTAAAAACTGGACGCGACAGAAAAAAAAACTATATGATTTTTGAGTTCAGCACAACAAAATACATAATAAGAAACGAGTATCGGATCATAGAAAACAGAAAAAAATGTAAAATTTGTTGACTTGTGATTAATAAAATAACTTTTAAAATTGAGAGTAAAATTTTTATTAGCGTTGTTGCTTATGCAATAATTAACCACTGGAAAAATTAGGGCCAAATTTTATAAAAGGTCATAAAATAGATATTTGGCAAACGATGTTGAATTCATGGTTAACAAAAATTTTTTATTATAATGAAAGCCAGTATTTTGGGCGAGAGTTTGATGAACAAAACCTTCTAAACGCTTTTTAAACCTAAAAACACTTTGTAGCAGAATAGATGAATAAAATGATTAACTGGATCAGGGATCCCTTGAACCTTCTAATAGTCCTAACATTAATTTGAACTCTTGTGAAAGCAAATGAAATTCATGATCTCAGTTTCAAGTTATTAATGAACGTACGGTAGATATTATAAGAAAATTGGAAATTAAAGTAGCTTTGACAACTCTGTGAATAAGTTCATAGGGTAACAAACAAATACCTCTTGCTTAGAGGTCAACTAAAGTCAAAGAGCTAAAACCATTTGTAAGCAAATTAAAGACTAGGTTCGTGAACCATAGATTCATACTTAAC
>JABUQX010017795.1:65000-69620 GCA_015478945.1 Trachelipus rathkii
AAAGCTTTTTTGTGCTGGAACTTCATTTAACAAACATTCTTTATGATACAGTGTGAAGTTAAGACCTCGACAGAATATTGTGTGTGAGAGATGGGGCTAATTATTAACAATATATAGAGGTGATCTCAGCTCTTAGTTGCCCTTTGGGGGACTGGATATATATTATTTATTAATATATATATATATATATATATATATATATATAGTATATTATATATATATATATATAATTATATATAATATAGTATAGTAGTATAGTACGTATAGCTATTATATATATAGTATTACGTATATAATATAATAGTAGGGGAGGTAATATATATATATATATATATATAATTAATAATATATATATAAGATATATATATTTATATTATATATAGTATAGTATATAAATATATATATATATTATGATGATTTACAGATAAACACCACCGGCTCACGGCAGAGCCAAATCTAGGAGGGGTGTATACTAAATATTTACTAAAAAATAAAATATACACATATGTCTTATTGAAAAGGTCAGTAGTTACTGGTAGATACTATAGCTCTAATTTTATTGCTTTTGCAGTACTATGTCTATTGATTTTTCATTTTTTAACAAGTTGGGTGTATGAGCTATTGAGACTTTGGACGTGGGGGCCAGGCCTTTAGTGGGGGCCAGGCCTTTGAGTACTCAGCAATTATGGGATGAGAAAACCGGGTGCTTTAAAAACTACGCTTGAAGCGTTCTTTTTTGGGGACGTGGATCCTAGTGGTTAGAGCATCCGGTGTTGTTAACTCAGCAACGCGGAGTCCAACGTTCGAATCCCGCTGACGAAGAGTAAAATCTTCTGTGACTCATAACGTGTTGTAATAACTGAATAATTTGTTGAAATAACTAATTATCTGTTGAAATAATTCAAATAATTCACATTATACTGAATTACCTACACAATAATATTACTGAATTATGAGACCCTCAGGCAAAGAATGTAATTGCGGGAAATGTAAACTTAACATAGGCCAGAGAACGGATAGCATAGAATGTGGCCAATGCAAATTATGGTTCCACGCTACACCAAACTGTGCAGATATTAATAAAAATCAATATAGAATGTTAGGCGAAATGGAAAATGTATCGTGGAACTGCAAAAGCTGCTTTCAAATCCCGAAAGAGAATACCAATTCTGTGACGGACTTCACAGAGCTGAAGATTATTGTAGCCTCATCTGTTGAACGAATGGAAGAAATGCAGAACACCATACACCAACAACAACAACTTCTTCAGCATCAACAAACCCAAATAGATGAATTAATGAGAGAAATAAAAAGAAGGGAAAATTCACTAGAAGACCGGAAACATCTAGGGGAACTCGTAAAGGAAGAACTTTTAGAAATTGAAGACAAGCGGAGAAGGAAAAATAATTTAGTAATTTATAATCTAGAAGAAGTGAATATTGAGCAGACAAACTTAGAGGAGGCCGAGCAGAAGGACAAAACCTGTAGCTCTGAAATCTTTAAAGAAGTGGGAGTAACAGAGTTTGAGATAGTAAAGGTAAAAAGGTTGGGAAACCGTAACTCCAGACCACGACCCATACTTATAGAAATGAAAAATGCTGATCAAAAATGGGATGTCCTTAAAAAAGCAAAAAATATAAGAAATAGTACACGCTTCAAGAATATCTATATAAACCCGGACCAAACTAAAAAAGAAAGAGAGGAAGCAAAACAGCTGAGGAATGAGCTGCAAGAAAGAAAACAAAGGGGAGAACAAGGACTATACATTAAACAAGGAAAAATATGTAAGAATGGAAATTTTTACTAAGGAAAGGCAATGATACCGGGCAAACAGATATGGCAATGTACAACAGGCTAACGTTAAATATGATTAATATACAAGGATTAACAAAAACAAAATTACCTGAGATTGAGTTGTTAATAAATACAGAAAATGATATATTACCTTTAGTGGAAACGCATCTCACAGAGGAAACATTCATACTTAGAGATGACCTTGACAAAATTTTTAGTAATAGAAAGAAAGAGGATAAAAAAAGGGGGAGGGTTAATGGTTATACATAAGAGAAATAAACATATAGAAATAGAAAAATTAGATGAAAATCATAATGATATCTTTTACTTCAGGGTTAAAGTATATGATACAGAATATATATTTGTATTAGAATATTTTGCAACAACAGGAAGCAAACCAGAAGACATATAAGAAGAAAATTAAAATAAGAAAAGAGTGCGAAAAACTGATAAGATATGAGAGTAAAAAGAATTTTATGATCCTAGGGGAATGGGCACTTACCATGGTTGGGAAGACAACAACTTGAAAACAGGGGAAATGGTTTAGAGTGGATAGATAGTTTGAGTTGAAAACTCTTAAATACATTGAAGAGTGTGATGACTCTACACATGCAGAGAATGACATTAGAAGTTCATAGATTTGGTTCTGCTAATAATGCTACGAATAAACATTTTTACTCGATGAAAATAGATGAAAACCAAGAAATATTTGATCTATCAGACCATAATTTAATCCAAATATATTTAAGGAGCAAAGTGGAAAGGCCTAATTATAAAAAAAGGAGATGGTGCAATGTTAAATATTATAGTACAAAGCCATCTCTGATGACAAATTATATACAATATCTAGAAAATAAAATGCAAAACGAAAGAATAGATACATTAGAAGAGACATTAAGACATTAAGGATATAGAGACAGTAAAAAGCCACATGCGGCCTATCGAGACTGTCCCAGCCAACCCACCACCCCAAAACATGCTCATGCAAATCCACAAAGCACCCTAGGGCTTTCAATAACTTGTACTTTAACAAAATCCACCAATTTGGCTTAGGCAAAACTAATTGATATATAAATATGATACCCAAACCATCCACATGCATTAATAACTAAAGCTTATGGTCACACATTGCATCTAAACTATAACTAATACTGCAAACTAAAAACCGCCAAATGGCTTCGTTCAAATAATTATATGATTCCCAACCCATCCATAAACGAATCTAACCCTTTCTGTAAAATGTTGCAATCGAGTCACACTCAACAACCTCCTCTGGCAAACATTCCAAAATTTAACAAACCTATTAACTGAATGCATGCTTTCTTATTATCAAGATGGCATGCTTTCTTCTTAATTTTGCTTATTAGCCCCTGGCACTTGTCCATTTTCTACTATGAAAAATTTATTAATCTCTGTATTATCAAGAGATGTAAATATTTTGTAGACTTGTATCATGTCCCCTTCTGAATGAGAAATCCCTTTCTACAGAAAACATTCCTAATTCCTTCAGCCTCTCCTCATCTCTTACCCTCAAACCAGAAACATCCTTTTTGCTCTACGTTGCACTCTCTCTAGCATATCTAAGTCTTTCTTTAAATAAGGGGCCCAAACTTGTGCACAATACTCTATTACTGGCCTAAACAATAGCTATTATACAGTTTACTTATACTTCCTTGCTCTTATAAACAAAAATTGCGATTTATTAAGCCCAGCACTTATTAGCTTTATTTCTAGCTTCCAACACTGATTATCTACTTTCAAATTACGCGTATAATCACACCTAAATCTTTTTCTTGTCCACAGACTCAAGCCAATCCCCATTCATATCGTAGTTAAAACTTTTTATTTTGAGTAACCTAGGTGAAAACCTTACACTTTTTACTATTAAAAAATTCATTTGCCCACTTATCTGCACCAGCCAAAAGTTTATCAAATCATTTGAACTTTATGCATTACTTCACTATTTCCTAACTGAGTGGCCACTTTAGTATCATCTGCAAACTTAGAAAACCTTGCCAACTTTAAGTCCTGGTCTAAACATTTATAAATTGAGGAACAATAGGTTGGCCCCAGCACTAAACCCTGTGGGACACCACTCTCCACTATTTCCCATGTATTATCCATTTAGTGTACACACTGTTTTCCATTTCGCAACCACTCTTTAATCCAACCAGTACCACTCCACCTATACCACATTGCAATAACTTTTCATCAGCCTTATGTGGGGAACCTTATCAAAGCTTTACTAAAGTCTAAATATACAATATCAACTGGATCTCCTCGGTCAATGCAGTCAGTAATGTTTCCATAACTTCTAAAAGTTCTCTGACATGACCTACCCTTCTGAAACCGTGCTGGAGTCATACAATACCTGTTATCTTCTAAATATTTCTCTATATGACCCTTTCAGTAACTTTTCCAGAACCTTTACAAAACCAAAAGATGTTAAGCTAACTGGCCTATAATTTCCAAAATCTTCTTACTACCTTTCTTATAAAATAGGCACAACATATGCTGTTTTTCAGTCATCTGGTACCTCACCAATTGTTATAGATCGCTTATCAAATACAGTGCCCTTGCAATGCTGATACTACCCCCTTTCAGATTCTACCATATATCCCATCAGGCCCTGCAGGTTTACCTGGATCAATGGATCAATATGGTCTAATAAACTTTAACGTTCAAATTCAAATTCGTAAGTCTATTTGTACATGCCATACAAGAACTATTAGTCTCCAAACTATTATCTCAATCTTTCCGCAGTAAACACTAAGCAAATAAGCATTGAAAATGCTTGACCAACTCCTAGCTGAACTCACTAAATTT
>JABUQX010017796.1:0-5000 GCA_015478945.1 Trachelipus rathkii
TATTATAGTTTGCTATAATATTTTTTTATATCTTAATCAATATTATTTACTTAGGTATATGTTTTGATAAATTAATATTATATATATAATATATATTATAATATATATATTATATATATATATTATATATTTAATATATATATATATATTATATATATATATAATATATATATTATATCTATAATATATTATAATATATAGATATTAATATTATAATTTATTAATAATATTATATATTATTATATATATAAATATATATGTATAATATATTATATATTAGTATATATATATATAATATATACTATATTATATATATTATATTTAATATAATAGTTATATAATATATATAGTATATTAGTATATATTATATATATTATAATTATACTATAATATATATTATATATATTAAATATATACATTATATTAATATATTATATATATATATTATATAATAATATTATATATATATTTATATATATTAACATTATATTATATATTAATTTTATATAATATATTAATTATATAATATTAATATATATAGTTATAAATAATATATATATATATATATATTATATAATTCTATGTATTACTCTATATGATTTGATATATTTATGATTTATTAATATATATATAATATATAATATATATATATATAATATATATATTATGTATTATATCTATATTAATTTCACTATTATATATAATATATATATTATATTATATATATATATATATTTAGACTTGGTTTATATATCATAAGACTTAAAATGGGTATAGATTAATAATATGCTTTATATTCGATATTGATACCCTACTTATTGTGTTGCGAAATGAAGGGAAAGATATTATGTCGATGTTGACCGGTGGAGATATGAATACTAATAACTCTGTATAGGACTAGGCATTCGGCTAGGTGTTATTAAACTGTGCTTTGAGAGTCAAAACTGTAAGTATAGGTAGGATGAGGGCATCACTCATATATTTATTATGGCAGGATTTGGTGTGTTATTTATCCCTCCATGTTAGGATGTAGGTAGGTTAAATTACAGGGATAGTAGATGATATTATTAATAATCTATAATTTTAGCCATTTTATTGTTCTTTACTTTAAAACATAATTAAGCAATATATAGTACGATTGTATTATCCATTATATAACATCTAATAATATAAGGAACTAAGAGGTAATGAGATAGATATGCTGGCACCTGGTGATGTCGGTCTGAAGGAGCGCGGTTGTTTAAAAATGTTTCTTCGAATGTTAAATTAAATTGTTGGATAAATGGTCAAGTTATAAAGAATTGGGTATATTGTTCAATTAATTTTACCTCAAACAAATAGCGTAGTTATGGTTCACTAATGAGTAGAAGGCTTATATGTTTTATTCAATTTATTTCTTTATATTGTATTTTACATATTGTATTTCACTATGCTTGTATATATGCATATATTTTAATAATCTTAATAATAATATATTTTATATTATTATATATTAATATTATATATATTATATATATATTATATTAATATGTTATTAGTATATTATATATTAGCTGGACATAACATTGTTTATAAGTATGTTTGATCTCTAATTTAAGGTTTAGTGTACATATTATTTAAGGTTAATATTAGGATAGGTATTATTGGTTATATTAAGTTATCGTTAGAGGTTAGCTGATTCGTGTTACATTTAGTATTATGTGATTTTACTCTACCAAAAATTGAATGTATACTACTCTATAATTATTTAAAAATTAAAAGATACATGAATTTGATTTATTTTATCTACTATGTCATGAATTCAAGCTAGACTTTAATAATATAGGCATAATTATCTATTTAATTATATATTATTAATTATATTTACTTATATTATATATATATATAATATTATATATATATCTATTATTGTATTATAATGAATTAATATATTAAATAGTTATATTATATGTTATTATTATATATTAATATATACTATATTATATATATTTGTTATAATATATACTAATTATTAAATAATATTGATAATTATAGTACTGGTATTGTCATAAGAAAACAAAGTTCGAGATATTTATGGGGAACTACTTCTGAAAAATTGTGCCATCTTAGTATTGGCTAAAAAATATGTGAATTTTTTGAAGTATTTAGCACTCTATTGGAAAATGCTCCTCATTGCGATAAATAATCTTTATAAAAAGTGTTAGTAGTATTTTTTGGGAATAATCATGGATTTAGTTCATTTATATATGAAAATGGTTTATCTAGAAACTTGATTCAGTTCTCTTAATTTTTGTTACAATTCTTGTTACTCTATTATAGTTTTACTTATTTTGGTCGTGTTAAATAACGCATCCGTTGTAGCTTACAACTTTATTATAGTTAATCGAATATTTTTACAATTTTTGTTACTCTCCTGGTGAGTTATTTATAGAAATTACATTCTTCTCTGAGAAAATGACAAATAAAGAATTAAATAAATAAAAATAATAAGCTATTTTACTTAATATAAAACATTTTCATTTATGCCAGGTGAGATACACATTTTTAATATATAGATCATTTATATTTTAATATTTGTATACCTAATTGTTTAAAAGCTTGTTGTTCTGAATATGGCAGAATATTTACCAATTTTTAAAGTTATTAATTAGTATTTATTAATTATAGTTATGGTGGTTACGGAGAAGAATAATAATATAAAAGAAGATAAATGTATCATTTAGATTAATTTTAACTTTTTCAATTATTACTAAAATAAAACTTATATATATATTTATTAATTTACAATTATAAAATACGGTGATTTAAAGGTTTGCGTATTAGAAGTGGCATTATCGAAGGATAGGACAGGATATGTTTAGCTCGACAGTTCTATGATACTACTACTTTGCAGTGGTAATATTGCCTATGTTATGTTCTTCATTTTTAATCTAATATCAATTGAATTAAAATCTTTTATTTAATTTTATACACCTTCTTTTTAATGCCTGTATCGTTGAGACACATATCTAAAGCCATTCACTTATCTTCTTCGCTCTAATAATATATTAATTATCAACACCACACTAATTTTGAATTAGTATTATTGATATCACATAATTTCCGTTATAAAATATTTTTAACTCTTATAAAAAATCATACTTTGGGGTACAATAAAATGGTATTAATGACAATCATAATTATTATCATAACTATAACTACAATTATAATAATTATATATTTAGTATATAATATATTAATATTATATTATATAATATATCATATATATTATATTATATTATTTAATATTATATTTAGATATATATTTAATATATATATTATTATATTTATATATTAATAATTATATATAATATGTAATATATAGTAATAGCTATATATATATATATAAATATATATTATTAAATTATAATATATATACTTATATATAATTATAATATATATAATGAGTATATATATACTATATATATATTATTTATATTAATATATATAATATATATATATATATATAATTATATATAATAATAATATATGTATACAATAATATTTGTTGGATGTGATGTGTTTAATTGGTGTGTATAGTGTGTAGTGTGTGATGTGATGATATAAGTTTTGCATTGAATAATTATAAAATACTGAAAGTAAATTTTAACAGTTTCTACAGTAATATTTATTTATTCAATCATTATAGATGAAAAGGACTAATTCTTAAATTCTATATACAGAATATACTATATATAATAATATCATAATAATATAAAATAAGAAATAATAGATATTTTACTTTGAAAATAGAAAAGTGATTTTATTAATAGTATTAATTTTCTTTTTGGTATATTATAATTTTGGAAAAACTTTATAGCATTGAGTACGTATATTATTACTTAGTTAGTATATCTAAAATATATATATTATATATATATTATATTTAATATATATATATTATAATTAATTATTATATATTAATATAGATATAATATATATATTATATTAGTATAATACATGTCATATTATAT
This sequence comes from Trachelipus rathkii, assembly GCA_015478945.1. Lineage (NCBI taxonomy): Eukaryota > Metazoa > Arthropoda > Malacostraca > Isopoda > Trachelipodidae > Trachelipus > Trachelipus rathkii. Next base: position 4,014 of record JABUQX010017796.1, read on the forward strand.
ATATATATTTGATATTTATATTATATGACAGTCATTATATAAGTATTAATATTTTATTTATTATAGGAAACAGGTGTTACAGTATAATAATTAATTATATAATCTTATATAATTTATATATATAATATATATTATCATTATATATATATATATTTTAATATTATAGTATATATATTATATTATTATATATATATGTATAATATAATATATATTATTATAATATATATATAATATATAATATATAGTTATATATATATAATATATTATATAGTATATATTTAATATATTTATTATATATTTTATATAATTAATTTAATATTATTTTAATATATATATAATTATTTAATAATAATATATGATATATATTATATATATAATGTAATGTAATATAATATTAATTATTATATATTATATATATATATATATTATTATATTATATATTATATTAATGATATATCTTTTTTTTTTATATATTATCTATATATATATATATTATAATTATAATATAGCTATAATATATTATATATTATAATATATTTTAATATTCTAATTATATATCATCTTAATATTAATATTATATATATAATTATTATATATGGATATATATAATATATATTATAATATTATATATATTTAATAGTAGTATATATATATTATATTTATATTTTATATTAATTTAATATTATATGTTAATATATATTAATATATATATATAATATATATTATATATATATTATATATCTCTATATTTATCTTATATATAGTATATATATATTGATATACTATATAATATTATTATTATATAATTTATTTATATATACTATATTATATATTTAATTATATATATATATATATTAATTAATTATATATAATATATATATTAGTATATTATATTAGTATATGATTAGTAGTATATTAGTAAATATATATTATATAATATATATATATATATATATACGATAATCCTACATATTTTGATATATTAAT
>JABUQX010017796.1:15000-22500 GCA_015478945.1 Trachelipus rathkii
TCTCACTGATCTCCCGCAACAACTGTCATGTATACGTATGAACAGAATGGAGTAAGCACGCTCCCTTGCTCACTCTTAGTTGTGACTATTAAACATTCTCTCACCGGTAATAGTCTTTTAATCTACGGGGGTTCCGGAGACCCTCGGGAGGGGGATAGTGCTGACCACGTATGTTCCCAGAGGCGAGGACCGACTCTTGCCATCGGTGCGGTATACCTTTGGGGTATTCTTTAGTAAAAAAAAAATTTTAACTATACTAGAAGCCGTATTTAATTTAACTATACTTATTACAAAAATATATAAATTAGGCTCTTTTCCTTCATATGCTATAATTATTAACAATTGTTTTTTTTTTTACATTTTACTGAAAATGGAAGATTACCCAGGAATTTCCAAAAATGTTATTCCTTTTCCTGTAGCTATTGTAGTTTTTTTTAAAATTTTCCTAACTAAAATTTTAACCAGCATCAAAATGTATTCCTTTTCCCGGTAGCTATTGTATTTTTGAGATATGATTTTTTTACTATCTAGGAGGCCTGAAACCATATATATATATATATATAAGTTATATATATATATATATATATATATAATATATATTATTATATTATATATATATTTATATAAGTATTATATATATATATTATAATATAATATATTAATATATATTTATTATTAATCGATTTCGTTATATTAAGGCGTTTAACTGATATGAAAATGGACTTATTATTCTTAAGCTTGCCTTTATAATTTTTAAAAAGTTAAATTAAACTAATAATTTCTTATTAACTATTTCACATTAAAAATAATATCTATTAAAAAATTAATAATTTTTTTTAACATATATTCTCTATAAATTTTCAGTTTTTCCAATGTTTCAGGAGTAACTATTTCTCCTAGGCGTTAGATTAGCCATAATATAGAATATGGATCTTGATTGGCTCTACAGCACTCCTGTGATGGCTCCTAAATGTTGATTGCAATTTTTCTGTTTCGGTTTTTTTTTTTGTTTTTTTTTAAGATTCTTTTTTTTTGAAATCCTGTAAAAAAGATATAGACTCGGATTCGAATCGGATTCGAAATTGAAGCTCCGAATCCGATCCGTATGTGTAAATAAATGTTCGAATCAAAATCGAATTCAGCACCTCGGGACGAATCCGAATCCGGAATCCGGGTGTGTGGAAATGTCGAATCCGTAATAGCCGAATCCGGTCCAGGACCTTTCGGATATGATCCGAATCGAATCCAGGATTCGGAGTCGGAATCGGATTCGAATCCGATCCGGATTCGGATTCGCCCATCACTGATATAATTTATATATAATATCTATATATATACTATATCTATATATTAATATAATATATATATATATATTATATATATATATTATTATATATATAATATATTTATCATATATATATATATAAATATATATTCTATTTCAGTGGACTCCGAATTCACGTTTTTACTAATCGTGCTCTCCTCTCTCTCTCGTCGTTTCTCTCTCCTCTATCTCTCTCTATATAATATATTATAATAATATACTATATATTATATATATTAATAAATTATATATGATAATATATTATAATATATATATTATATATTTATATATATATATATATATATATAATATATATATAGTATGTTTATATTTATATTGTATATATTTATGCTTTATATTATTATATATATATTATATATGATATCATATATATATAGTATATATATTATATAATATAAATATATAATATATAAAATATATATTATATATAATATTAATAATTACTATTAATAATATCTATATATATATTTATAATACTATATTATATTATTCTATATTAATATATCTTATTTTCTTTTATATATATACTGTATATAATATATATATATATATATATATATATATATATATATATTATTATATTATATATCTATTAATATATATTATATATAATTATAATTATTATAATACATATATGATATATATATATAGTACACGATATATAATATTTAATATATATACTATATATATTATATATAATAATAATTATATATATTATATATATATAGTATATATATATAATATATATTATATATATATATATACTATTATATATATTATAATTTATTATTATATTATATATATAAATATATATTATAATATATTATTATTTTTTACTTTATAATTATATATATAATATTATATATTATATTATATTATTATATATATATATTTATACTATATTTATATATTAATAAATATATACTATATATATGTATATTATTATTATATATATATAATTTATATATATATATATATATATTATATATTATATATATATATATATTATAATCTATATGTATATATATATATATATATATAATATAATTAATATTAATATACATATATATATACATATCATATATATATTATACATATATTATATTATATATATATATATTTATTATAATATATTATTATATATAATATAAGTTATATATATATAATTATATATTATATAATATATTTATATATATAGTACATATTATATAATATATTAATATATTATTATATATATATAATAATATACATATATTATAGTATATATATATACTAATATTTATATATATATATATATAAATATAAAATAATATATATATATCTATATATTATAATATCTATATATATATATTTAATATATTATATTATATAATGATATATAATATATATATATATATAATATATATTATATTATACATATATATTATATATCTATATATAATATATATATATATATAATATATATTTAAATATATATTATGTATAATATATTATATATATATATATATATATTTATAATACCATATAGTATATACTATCTAATATTAATATATATATATATATATATATATTTTATTATATAGATATATATCATATATTTATATATATATATATATATATGATATCTTATAATATATATATACATATTATATAATATTATATATATATATATTTAAATATATATATATTTTATATAATATATATATATATATATTATATTTCTATAATATATATATATATATATATTAATATAGTATATTTATATATATATATTATATATATATTATTTCTATTATTATTAATATATACATATATATAGTTATCATAATTTTATATATATATATATAATATATAATATCTAATTATATCTTATATATATAATATATATATATATATAGATATATATATATATATATATATATATATATATATATATAATAATATATATATATATTATTATATATATATATATTAATTACTATATATATATTATATTATATACTATAATATATATATATAATTATCTATATAATATATTATATATTGTTATTATATATATTCAATATCTATATATATATATTTATAGTATAATATATATTCTATAACTATGTATATATTATATCTTATATATATATAATATATTATATATACATATTGATATACATATATATATATATATTATATTAATACTTATATATATATATTTATATATATATAATTATATTATATATTATAATTATATATTATATATAATATATATTCTAATATAATAAATAAATATCTATATTATATAGTATAGTATAGTTACATATATAAATTATATATATATATACATATTATTATATTATTATAATATATAATTATTATATATATTATATTATAATATTATATATATATTACATATTATATATTATACATATATATATATATAATATGATACATATATATATAGTATCTATATATATATATATATATATATATTATATTATATATACTTTATAATAAATATATATATCTATATAACATATATATATATATATATATATATTATATTTAATATATATATATATTATATATTATATATATATAATAAATTATATATAATTATATATATATATAATATATATTATATATAATATATATAAATTATTTTATATTATATTTAATATATAGATATATATATATATTTATATATATTATATATATTATATATAAATATATTTATATGTATATTATATTATATAATATTATATATTATTCTTTTACTATATTATATATATATATATAATATTTATATTAATATAATATAATATCTATTTATATTTTATATATATTATATTATAGTATATATATATTATATAAATATATATAATAATATATAATTATAATATTTATTTATATATATATATATTATATTATATATATATTTATTTATATATATATATATATATATAATATTATATATATATATATAATAATATATATATATATATAATATATATAATATATATATAATATATTATATATATAATGACTTGAGTTCTCTTATACAATCGTTTCTAAAGTTTTTTATTATAAATTTAATATTTAAATTCATTCAATTACTAGAATTCACAGGACACCGTCCTCCGCTAATCGTATGGCAGAATGCATGCATTGTTTAATGGTTATAAAGAGGGCTGCTGAATTCGTAAATAATTTTTTGACCTGCTGCGAATACCGACTGCCAGAATCTCAATTCAAATTATGGATTTTCGACTCCGACTCCGATTCAACTCCACTTAACAAGAATTTTCGACAGCTTCCGCTCCACTTCGAAGAAATTTCGACTCCGATCCACTAAAGAGTCAAATTCAAAATTTTCTACTCTGACTCGCTAGTTCTTAAAGAGTTAGAGTAACACATTTTTTGGTTTCAACTATTTTTTTCGCTTGCTTTTAAGAATAAAAAATATTACACTTTCAATGAACTAATCTCCAATCATACGTAAAGTAGTAAAGACATAAGATGAAGGCGCAAACACAGACAAACAAATATATATTTAGTTTACGGAAACAAATGTATTAAATATATAATGCAATTTTTTTAGTTTTAGTTATAAACCGCATTAAAAAATTAACAGTTTAATACTCTTCAGTACTCAAGTACTTTATAAGTTAAAATCATACACAATTACTTTGTTGATGATATTAATATATAATTATTTATATATGATTATCTATATTTTATATATTATATATTTATATAATATATATATATAAATATATATGTATATGGGTTTAATTAATTAATAGCGACGTGAGCTCGTTATTATGTCTCATTGGTTATTCATTTGCATATGGATGGGGTTTATGAAAGATTTAGAGTGGGGTGGCAGGAAAATGGTGTAGAATGAAGAGAATGGAAGTAAATGCTTGGTGCCCAAGTATACCCACATGAGATGATGAGAACCCAGTAGGAAAAAGTTTTGCAAATTAGGAGAAGGATTAAGATTGGGTGATTGTGAGCCAGGTTCGAATATCTCCGTCGTCCGATCGTGAAGAGCTTTCCTATGCTGGCTTCATGATCATGGCCCCTCACTCACTTAAGATCAAATCAGTTTACTACTTTGCTTACACGTAAAGAATGACCTTGCTGGGTGAACTCTAACCATATCATCAACGATTATGATAATTTCGGGGGATAGGTGAAGTAAGGGGTATGTGTTCTACAATTTTATTTACCTTTAAATAGTGAAATTAGGATAAGTCAAATTGGGTAGAAGACAGAAATAATGAAAAGTGTTAGTATGATGACAGAACATACTTTAGCATCAATGGTAAAAAATTGGCAAGATTCCAATTTGAGGATTTAGAACATACAACTCATAGCAATACAGACACCAACAATCACATGAGAAATTGAAAACAGTGGTGAAGTAGAGAAAATGAGAATAGAAACATGTAGAGGTCTCAGTTAGAGTTTACGTCAGAACGCTCAACATTGAGTTTCAATGTTAAAAAAATAGAGATGAGGTTAGAGAAGGACGGAGGTTTTGTTTCAAGCAAGTGAAATTAAGTTCAAAGGAGGCGAAGGTTGCAAAAATAATAGTGAAGAAGAAGAGTTTAACTAAAAAAGCCCTAAAACTTTTCTTGACGCACAAACTCCCCATCGAAAGTGCCAACCCACACGGGTAATGAACCCCACACGTAGGCTCCAACACATTCAAAGAAAACACCAACCCCACAATGGAGCTGGAACTTCCCACGTGTAAATGCGGAAGGGATCGATGCTTGGCTTGTTTTTTTTTAAAAAAATTCCTTGTCTGTAATAGTGTTTGTCTGTGAGGTTTAATAGGTTTAAAGGTTTAAAGATTTAATATATATATTTTATTATCTATATATATATATATATATATATAATAATATATATATATATATATATATATATACTAATATATATATATATATATATATATATACTATTTATATATATAAATTTATTTAAATATTATATATATAATATAATATATATATATATAATTATTATATATATTATATATTATATTATATTATATATTTACATTACATAATTATTATAATAATATATAATTATTATAATTATTTACATATAAATTTAATAATATTATATTTTATTATACTTAATATAATAATATATATAATATAATATTTACTATACACTATATATATATTGATATATATTTAATATTTATATATATATATATATAAATTATTTACATATTCATATAATATTATATTATATTATATAATATATATATATTACATAATAATTATTATATAATATTTATATATATATATATATTATATATAATATATATATATATATTATATTCTATATATATATATATATATATATATATTTCTATATATATATATATTTATTATACTATATCATTATATATATATATATTTATATTGTATTTTTCATATACTATAAATATATATATTATTATATATTATATATATATATATTATATTTATATCTTATATATATATATATACTTATAGTATATATATATAAATGATATATATATATATATATATTATTATATATTATTTACATATACATATATATATATATATTATATATATATTATATATATATATATATATAATATATATATTATATTATTTACTATACGATATATAATAATAACACTCTCACGATGTATACTATATCTAATATATATATATTATATTATATATATATTATATTATTTTATTATTTCAATATACATATATATATAATGATTTACATTACATATTATATATATATTTAACAATATACATATACATATACTTACATAATATATTATATTATATTATTATATATATATTATATATATAAAATGATATATATATATAATATTTATATATATTATATCTAAATATACTTAATATATATATATATATATACTATATATATACATATGCTATCATATACATTATACATAATAATAATACATAATACTATACATATACATATACTATAATCTATCATATATATAATTATATATATATATATATACTATATATATAATATATAATATATTATATCTTAAATATATATATATATATATATATATATTATATATATTATTATATATAATATATACATATATACATTATATATAT
>JABUQX010017796.1:27500-44262 GCA_015478945.1 Trachelipus rathkii
TTCATTTAACTCCTATACTAAATATTTTCTACTAAATTTCAAACTTAACAGAGGCAGAATTTTCTTCACTAAACACGGCTCGGAGCAGGACACAAACTGAGAAAGAGGCAGATCTTAACACTTTCAAATAACAAGGAGAGAAAATATCTAATTAATATCATTGGCAACTTTCTTAATAGTACGAATAAATATTATTTTAAAATGTCACTTATTTAATTCAGTTGATAACTTTGCAATAGCTTTTAAGAATTTAAATCACCTTTATTACTTTGTCCTAGGTTATACCTGGCAATGTTCAAAAATGTTTAAGGTAACAATATAAATTCACTTTGTTCAACTATTAAAAGTTTAGCAAATATTTAAGCTACTAAAATCGTTATTCGAGTATTTTTTAATGTCAACACAACAAAACACTTACAGTTTTAAATCCTACGTATTATTTTGTCACTCACTAGTACTTTATACATGATCCAAAATGCGTATAATGGACAAATTTCTTAAATTGTTTCGTCTGACAAGATTTCACACCCATCTATTTTAGTAAACGCTGCTGGCTGGATTGTTCTTTTGTCATCGGTACACGGCTTCAATAATTTTAAGATTATGACTCCAAACCTCGTTCCAGACTCATTCCCTAAAAATGCAAACATTTTGTAATTTATAACTTTAAACAAGTTTGAGACTTACCGATTTAATCGGGAAACTATTTCTTTTCTTTTTCTGTTCTTATTTTAAACTTATCCTTTTTAGCAGCCTTATCCTTTGACTTCCCTCGGTGAGATTCTAGTGCAATCTGACTCGTTTAAAATATATATCCATCGACCTACCTTTGCAAAAAGCCGTAGCTGGTTGGTAATCTCGTTATACTACTCCCATTCCAAGATTGGAATACCAATCTTAAAAAGAAAAGAAAGAAAAATCCTAACACTAATCCCCAAAATAAATGTGCACATGAAATTCATAAAGGGCCCAATAATATAATAACCTAGTATTCAAATCAGTTACTCCAATAATAATAATAATCATAATAATAATGTGAAATAATATAATAAATTAACTATACCCAATTAATTAATCCTTCTTCTCTTTAAACTCTTTCTTTATCCATTCTTTCCAAGCTCTTTCTTCCCTTATTTCCTCTTTAACTTTCTCTAACGCCATTTTCTTTTCTTCCCATTTTACCTTCTTTTTTTCTTCCTCCGTTTGAAACCCTTTTGCAATTTCACTTTTTTCACTCTTTGCTGCAACCTCACTACACTTACCTTTGGCCCAACAACCTCTCAATGGGCAATTTTCCCCAAAATGTGCTATGGACCTACATACTACACACTTCTTATGATATCCCCATTTATTAACTGGATTTATCTTCCTACCCCCTTCCATTCTGCAAAAATAATTAAACCAAAAGTTCGTTTCAAAAAACCGCTACGGCCACCAAAATGTTACTGATCTGATCTCTCTTTTTATATCTTTTTATACTCTTTTAATCTATCCTTTTATCATCAGTAACTTATTAAACTTTTTATTTCATTAACTTTGCGAAGGTCCCTGGAAACCAAAAGGGTCCCATATATATATATTTTTATTTGCAGGAATGGAAAGGAGGTGATAATTGATACACTACCAGATTTTCGTATTATAATAACAGACATATAAATAAACAAATAAATAATTCCATTTAACTCTTATCCCAAATATTTAATACTAAATTTCAAACTTAAACAGAGGCAGAATTTTCTTCACTACACACGGCTCGAAGCAGGACACAACTGAGGAAGAGGCAGATCTTAACACTTTCAAATAAAAAGGAGAGAAAATATCTAATTAATCATTGGCAACCTTCTTAATAGCACGGATAAATATTATTTTTAAAAAGTCACTTATTTAATTCAATTGATAACTTTGCAATAGCTTTCAGAATTTAAATCACCTTTATTACTTTGTCCTAGGTTATACCTGGCAATGTTCAAAAATGTTTAGGTAACAATATAAATTCACTTTATTCAACTGTTAAAAGTTTAGCAAATATTTAAGCTACTAAAATCGTTATTCGAGTATTTTTTTAATGTCAACACAACAAAACACTTACAGTTTTAAATCCTACGTATTATTTTGTCACTCACTAGTACTTTATACATGATCCAAAATGCGTATAATGGACAAATTTCTTAAATTGTTTCGTCTGACAAGATTTCACACCCATCTATTTTAGTAAACGCTGCTGGCTGGATTGTTCTTTTGTCATCGATACACGGCTTCAATAATTTTAAGATTATGACTCCAAACCTCGTTCCAGACTCATTCCCTAAAAATGCAAACATTTTGTAATTTATAACTTTACTTTTTTTTTTAAGCGGCAAAATTTTTACTAAAATAAACAACAAGTTTGGGACTTACCGATTTAATCGGGAAACTATTTCTTCTTTTTTTTCTGTTCTTATTTTAAACTTATCCTTTTTAGCAGCCTTATCCTTTGACTTCCCTCGGTGAGATTCTAGTGCAATCTGACTCGTTCAAAATATATATCCATCGACCTACCTTTGCAAAAAGCCGTAGCTGGTTGGTAATCTCGTTCGTTATATTACTCCCATTCCAAGATTGGAATACCAATCTTAAAAAGAAAAGAAAGAAAAATCCTAACACTAATCCCCAAAATAAATGTACACATAATATTCATAAGGAGCTCAATAATGTAATAAACCTAGACAAGCTATATTATATAAATCAATTTCTTTTTACTATTTTCTTAATATTAATCAAATTCTATTTGAAAATTCACCATCTACAAAAAAGTTTGTCTTTTTCAGTATAATAAATTTTTACCTTTTATTTTTTTCTTTGAAAAATCCCACACCAATTAAAAATGTTCGTAGAAAATTTGCATGATCCGAAATTACCACAAGAATTTATTGGTTTTTAAGTGACTTTGATTATAACGGATTATTATTTATTATATTTTAATTACTCTCCTATGTGAGGCATATTCGAATGTAACATTGTACTTGTTGTTAATTGAATTTATAAAGCTTTGCTTTTATATTCTAACTTAATAAATGGTATTATTATTATTATTATTATTATTATTATTATTATTATTATTATTATTATTATTATTATTATTATTATTATTATTATTATTATTATTATTATTATTATTTTTTGGTTTTAAATATATTCATTATTTCTAAATTATTTTTATTTTTAACTTTCATATTTTTTAATAATTAAAAAAATATTCTTTTGTTTTAGTTTCTCATGTATTTTTTGCTGTTATCTTTCAGTGTGTGACTCTTTTCAGTATTTCTTTAACTTTGGTTCTACAAAGACCAACTCCCTCTGTCTCTTGATTTACAAAAAAAGTGATTTATTTTCTCTTAAAGAAAGTTTCTGATGAAAAATCCTTTCCTTCTGCCCGCTTTTTTCTTTATTTTTTCGGCTTCACCAAAAGATACTTTTATTTCGCTTGACGAAAATAATAAAAAAGTTTTTTATTCCGTTTTCATAGACAGTTTTAGGGTGAAGAGAGGAAATTTTTTTTTTTGGAATTCTTTATCTCCTGCTGCCATAAACTCTTTAATTTTCAAGATAATTCTTAATTTTTTTTGCACTAGAATACTCCAATTTAGTGTGCTGGAAATGAAATTTTTTAGTTAGACACCTTATTGGAAAATTTGTTTTTTAAAAAAAATTTACAATCTCTGAAAAGTACTTTAAAAATTTTTAAAACAGAGAATAGTCAACCATGGCTGACACCACTTTACGTTCTACCAAAACATTTAATATTAACTTCAGTTTGTTTACACGTTTATATGGCTGAGCTTGAATACCAAATTTTGGGAGAAAAAAAATCTGTTCGTTTTTTATTTAATATATTTTTTATATACTCATGTAAGGCAAAAAATTGAAATGCTAGGAAAAAACACAAATACAACATTTTGGAAAATTTTTCATTTTTTAGAGGCAAAAAAAAAAACTATTCTCATATAATATACAGAATATATATATACTATATATATATCATATATATTATAACATAATAATATATATATATACTATCATATAATATATATTATATATAATATATTATATAGATATATATATATATATTGTATTATATTATATATATATAGGTTCCAAACAACCTTCTATTGATTTAAAATAAGTACAGCCTTTCCAAAAAGCCAGTGTATGTCGACAGCTGCCGGTGACTTGCAAAACTGCTTCCGAGATGTCTCTTATTTTGCCAGAGGCGAGTCGAAACTAGTAGTTTAAAGCTCCTTACATTGTCATAACGGCCCGACGCTTTGTCAATGGTTCGCTCTGTCCTGTCGCCGAGTGAAATATTTATTGTTCGTCTTGATTATTGCAAATTTCTCGCAACGGGAAAGCCATGTTATCGGTGCGCATGTTCGGCGATCCTTTGGACTTGGTCGGCCTGCTCCTGTAACACTATGAGCACCCCTGAAAAATGCCGGGTAGCCCCAGAGGGGGGGTTCCAACCACCTTTCTGTGAATTTATATATGTAGTCGATTTTTAAAGCAGTGATATCGAAGCAGGAGATTTGATAACTTCCGACGAGATGACTTCTTTTTTGGGGAGGCGCATTGGACTAGTATATATTTATATTAATATATACATTATATATATATATATATTATATATATTATAGTATATATTATATATATAATATATATATATATGTATATAATATATAATATTATATTATATATATATATATATATTAGGTTCCAAGCCGCAAACCTTCTTATTGATTATAAATAAGCCTACAGTTTCAAAGCAGTGATGCTCGCAAGCTGCGCTGACTTGAACTGTTCTCGAGAGTCTTCTTTTGGAGAGGCGCCGATCGAACTAGCCTAGTAAAGCCTCCTGCTACTTGTTAACGGCGACGCTTTTGTCAATGGTTCGTTGAGTCCTGGCGCGAGTGAAAATTTTTTTCGTCTTATTTATGTTCAAATTTTCTCGCCAACGAGCATGGTTTGCGCATGTCGGCGATCACTTGACTTTGTTTCGGCTGCTCCTGCTAACCCATGAGCGACCCCTGAAAAATGCCGTGTAGCCCCAGAGGGGGCTCCAACCACCCTTCTGTGGATTTATATATGCTAGCAGTTTTTAAAAGCCAGTGATATCGAAGCAGGAGATTTGAAATCTTCGAGATGACTTCTTTTTTTGGGGCGTATGCGCAATCGGGCACTAGTAGTAAAGCCTCCTTACCATTGTCTAACGGCGACGCCGTTGTCGATGGTTCGAGCTCCTGCGGTCGCGAGTGAATTTTTTTCGTTTTATTATGGCAAAATTTGTCGCAACAAGCATCTTCTGCGCATGTCGGCGTTCCTTACTGTTTGGTGGTTGCTCCTTGTAAACACATGACACCCTGAAAAGAATGCCGTTGTAGCCCCATCAGGGGCTTCCAACCTCTTTCTGTGCGATTTAAAATAAGTATTTGAGTTTTCAAAGCAGCTGATATCGAAGCAGGAGATTTCACGAAAACTTTCGAGATGCCTTTTTTCTGGGGAGGTGGATCGGACTAGTGGCTTCAAGAGGCCACCTCTCATCTACATTGCGCTAACGGCCGACGCCATTTGCTCGATGTTTCGCAGTTCCAATGTCGCAAGTGAAATTTTCGCTCCTTATATTGCCCAATTGCTCCGCAACAAGCATCTTGTGCGCCATGTTGGCGTTCCTTTGACTTTTGGTCGGGTTGCTCCTGTTAACCCAGGCAGCCCACCCCAGAAGAATGCCGCTGTAAGCCCCAGCCAGAGATTCAAATCACCCTTCTGTGAATTTAATTTCAAGTAAGTGTCGAGTTTCAAAGCAATGATATTGAAGCAGGGAGATTTGAAAACTTCCTAGATGCGTTTCTTTTTCTAGGCGCGGGCGGATTCGGTTAGTGGTAGAGCCTCCTGGTTATATGTCTAACGGCGACGCATGCTTGTCGATAGTTCGAGTCCTGCCGCGAACGAATTTTTTTTCGTCTTATTGCAAATTTGCATCGGGGAAGAGCCCATAGTTGGGCTGTTGGCGATTCCGCTGACCTTGCGTCGGTTGGTCTGCTTACCTATAAGCACCCATGAAGAATGCCGGTTGTGTAGCCCCAGAAGGGGCTTCCAACATCCTTTTTGCTGTGGATTTTAATAAAGTATCGAGTTTCCATAGCAATGAAATCGCAAGCAGCGAAACTTAAAACCTGTAACGAAATACCTTTTTTTCTCGGACGGTGTCGTCTGACTTAGTGTCATTCCTCTTAGTACATGTCTAGCAGCGACGCTGGTTGTCGGATGGTTCGCAATCCTGGCGCGTGCTGAATGTTTTCTTCGCCGCTTATATAATGCCAAATTTGCCTCGCAACAAGCATGTTGTGCCTATCGACGTGGTCTGACTTTGGGTTGGTTGCTCCTGTGACACAGGGAAACGCCGAGAAAACTAGCAGATGCCGCTTATACTCTCTTGTAGGTATTAAAACTGCTTTATGGATTGAATAAATATCGAGTTTTCAAAGAGCTGATATGAAGCAACCAAAATTTGACAAACTTTTTTTTGTGTTTATGTGCCACGATTAATATCACCTTTCACAATTGCTGTTGTTGTTGTTGTTGTGTTGTTGTTGTGTGTGGTTGTTATTTGTTGATTGAATCTCTCTGTTGTCTCACGTGAGAATACTATCCCCTTTGATTTGATAATGCGTTCTGTTGTTTACTTCAGAAGGCTGACGTTCCCTTTGGTTTATTCTGTTCTTCTGATAAGTGTTGATATACGAAAAGAATCTCTACTTTACATGTGTGCTAAGGGTGTGTTCTACGCGATACGATTTGACAGGTGCGGAATGAGGGATCATTTTTTCGCTGACTAGTGTTCTGGTACATTATTGCGCCAAACACACTCTTCGCATCTCTAACCGTTGTTGATATTTTCACCGAGCGAGCTTCGTTTGATCCCAACGATGTCAACGCAACAAGCCATGTTAGTGGTGTCCTCTTTATGTCTCATTTTAAGGTGCCGTCAAACTGTGATGGATACCGATACTATATTGCTTGTATTCGCCATCTCCAGAGATTCAAAAGCTGATAGACCTTTCTCATTTGTGTGGGTTTGGACGTGACGCTTTCATCAAGTATAATAACTCAACCTATATAGGCGAGCAGGCGGATGGATCTTCAGAGGATCAAGAGGTAAGAATGCCCGCTTTTGTAGCTCCAATGCATCCGAGGAGGAGAGTAGAATATCGTATCGAGTGACAGTTGTGAGAGGTCGATAATAGAATAGACGTTGGCTGCCGAGGTCTATTGTGACGGTATTACCAAAACCACTTCTGAGAGTACTTAGCAACTATTTGGAACACCCATCGATTGTGTGACCTTCATGCGTACGTGTATAGGTTTCACAGTGCGAACATCTGAAAATATTAATGGTAACATGCTTTGCCTATAAAATAATAAAAACGGTAATCGAGTTCTTCTAAACAGTGCGAATCTGTAGCTCTCGCGAATATGAGGTTGCCAGGCCACATATATCTTGAGCTATAAAATACGAAAACTGTAAAGAGATACTACTATTTCATGTGTGTAAATCTATGATTATTACACCGAAACAATGCGGTTTCACTGCTTAATGCAGTATACAGGAATCTTTAATAACTATCAGCTTGGATGAGTTTACTTCTCTGTTGTATGAGAGAAATGAGAGGTTGTGCTGATTCAATATGCCGAAAATGGTTTAGTGTTGCTGAATGCATACTTTAATACTCTGTGCGTGCCTTTCAAAGGGATTGTTTGGAATCTTTGGAGCAGACGAACTCATATATATGGCCTCTACCCCAACTTGGAATCCTTATGTTCGCTTAGATCATAACTAGATATTTAGTTATATTTTATACAATTTATCGGGCTTTACGCTCTTGTTGTTGACGGCTTGAGTCTTTCTGGGTGATAGCTGTGATATATGCTTGTAATGGTCATTATTTTTTTATACATCGCTGTCTGTTTCAATGAACTAATTATATGTTATAAAAATGAAAAACATTTGTTTTTATTATTTTCATCCGATTATGTTTGCTTTATTGACTAAGTTGTTAATGATATGTGTTTATTCGTCTGGTTGTTGGGTGTGTAGTATGTTATGTCATAGTTAGATTTACAGAGTATGTAAAACTTTAGTTGATTGTCCTTTACCCATTCGCCAGAGCTATTAATGATTGTATTTAGGCAAACTCGGTTGTCGTGTTCACATTCATCTATCTCTTGCGGTTTCGTAGGTCATTACCAGATTATTTTCTATAGTTCATGTTACATCATGTTCAGTCGTTCTATGTAGGATCGTGTTGAAACCTTGTTATAGTTACGTAGTATATTCGTGTCTCCATCGTGTATATAATATTAACCACAACATGTCTGTTGGAAAATTTTTGGCTAAGATGGTTACTCGGTTCAGTGTAGCCATATAACAGTCTAGATTCATCAAAGGAGATATCCTTGGAAAAGTAAGAACAGTAGTTACGTTATTGAGCATGCTCGTCGAGTGTTGTACTTTACTGGTGGTGAAGTTATGGAACACTTTCTGTTAATGTTAAGCAGGTTTATTTCGGTGTGTTAAGAGGTTGTGTTTAGGGTTGTCTTTTGTAGCGATTTATGTTTACTACATTACAAACACATTTACATTCATGTATAGCTTCTTTATAATATTATATATGTGTGAAATTAAACCATTATATTACGTTAGGAGAGTACCGCTTTCAAAGCATGCTGATATATCTGACTCGAGCCATTGTCGAAGACTGAAATATAACATTATATCTCCAACTCGTGATAAATTGATTGACTCTCAACTTTCATTTTCTCTCCTGTTATGTGTAAATTAACAATTCGTTATGTTAGAAGATATGTTGACAAAGTAGGTGCCAGATGTAACTCAGGGTTTACGTCCTTGTATGCTATGTTAGTTAAAGTGTTACTGTTGTTAAGTGTGGGCAGACTTTGAGTAACCTGCCTTTTCAAGGGTTCTCGTCGTTGTGGTACTGGTATTTGTCATATTCAACGTGTGTCCAACGATGGGTTGCTAGGTTTAGCCTCTCTTGCTTAGTACGTGAAAGCACGTTTGCTGTACGTCAAAATATATTTTGAGCCTGCGCGAGCTGCAAATTTTTCACGTCTATATGTATTGCCAAATTTATCGCCCAACAACAACATCTTGCTGCCCATGCTCCGGCGTGGCTTGACTTGTTGGTTTGCTTCCTTATTGATCCTTTGTATAATAAAGAAACCTCTCGCTCTTATGCTATAGCCTGATTGTACCAAAAAAATATACTCGAAATGTGACTTGAATCAATAGATCAATAGATCAATAGATCACAACTTGGTCAGCCTATCAAAGAAAGTGGGCTGGCGTGCGTGTGAATGCTGGTCTTCGCATTTACTGAAGTTTCAGACTGCACTTTTGGCGTATGTAAAACGTTACAATTTAGTAAAAATTTGACTTTGTTTATATAAACAATATATCAAATAGATCAATAGATCCCCCAATAGACTTCTTAGATCTATAACTCTCATTCCAGACCATAGTCTCCACCCACTACTATACCCCCCATTAGCACAGCCGGTAAAAAATAGATTCTTATACCGTCCACTGCTACACCCCGCACCCCCTAGCACACTCAAGACTTACTTCCCTATTGCATTCACAAGGATTTTAATTGCTTTTTTTAGACCAGCCCATCTTCCTTCAAATTCACAACTTTACATACTACATTCTGCCATTCATCCGTTCCCTTTCATCAAACATCTATCCTAAATATTTGAACTCAGACATTTGTTCCAGCTGCCCACCATCTTAACATAGCTTTACACAGAGAACTATCCTCACTCAAAAACCAGAACCTTCCTCTATTCTACGTTACTTTCAACCCCCTCCTTTTACACACCTGCCAAATCTATCTCTACTAATCCCCTCAAAGCCTATTTCAGATCTCGCCCAACACTAAACTTAATCATCCGCCATATAATAGGTTAGGGCACCCTCCACTCTCTTTCATTCTCCCACATCTTAACACCATCCCTTGCTACCTCACCCCAACCTCTGATTCTTTCTTAACCCAACCCCAATGTAATACCTTAATTACCCGTATATTATATACCTCATATACCCCTACTATATCATATATAAATAAAATATATACGTTTTTTTTTTTACAAAACAGGAGCGTACTATATATATAACTTACAAAAAAAAAAATTTTTTACCCCCCCACTTCACCCTATCTATATATACCCCCCCCCCATAACAATATCTGGTCAGAGAGGTTGGGTGGATGGTGGTTTGAGTCTTTACTGATTTTGTACTATTTAGGGTATGTAAAACAAGACAATTTTTAGTAAAAAAAAATTGACCTTAATCAATAGATCATAGATCAATAGATCATAGATCACAGAAGGGTCAGGAGGGTGGGTGGATGGTGGGTTTGATTTGACTGATTTACTTGATTTATGAGTATGTAAAAAACGTACAATTTTAGTAAAAATTTGACATTTTAATCAATAGATAATTAGATCAATTAGATCAATAGATCATGATTGGACAGGAGGGTAGGGTGAGGATGGCTTGATTTACTGCTTTACTGATTAGGGTATGTAAAACATGACAATTCAAGAGTAAAATAATTTGACCTTAATCAATAGATCAATAGATACAATAGATCAATAGAATCAATTAGATCACAATCTGGGTCACAGGATGGAGGATGGTCATGGTGTTTTGTATTTATATTATTTTATTTATTAGGGTAGTATAAAACGTTACAATTTTAGAAAAAATTGACCTTAATCAATAGATCAATAGATCCATAGATGTTGGGTGGGGTTCGATAATGGTTGGATAGTGGTTTGATTTAGTGATTTACTGCTTTATGGTTATGTAAAACCTGAAAATTTTAGATAAAAATATTTGCTTAATCAATAGATCAATAGATCACAACTGACAGGGAGGGTGACAGGAAGCTGGTAGCATGTGGTGTTATTGATTTTACTGAATATTTACTGCTTAGTCGGTATGTAAAAATCTGATTAAATTTGTAAGTTATATAACTCATAAAAAGTTGTAAGAATTTATTTATTTTATTTATTTATATTATTATATATATATATTCTTATAATTGGTTCTGAACCATTATTTTCGAAAATCTACATTCTAAATTACAATAATAGTAAGACACAAATATTATATGTTGTTATAGAATGTTTATAACTAAAGGCACCCGCAGCGCTCCAGCACCGGCGCCGGAGCCAACTCCTTGAATTCTATATACTAACTCTTTCTAGAAACTCAAATCTGAATCCTCTCACCCAATTTCAGCTTTTTACGTTCATATTTAAGTGTTTGAAGGGGGTGGGGTCCCCCCTTTGGAGAGACCCATGGGGACGTAACTTCGTATACACTGAGGTTACCTCATCACCATCAAACCACCCTCCAAATTTTAGCACGAAACGATAATTCAGGCAGGGAGTCAGGAAGGCAGGCAGGCAGTCAACGTCGGGGTCGGAACCGGATTGCGAATGCGCGGCACGGCGGAATTCACGAAAGAGGTAAGTGCGTAAAAAACGATCCCTTACAGGGATCGTTTTTCGACTCAGATTATCGATTTCCTTCGGAAATGAATCTTCGGGGGGATACGTAATAATATAATAATGTGATGTGTTATGAACGCACGCACGCGCTCGCGCGCTGACGTAATCTCGGCTGCGCCGAGTAATTTATCGTCATCCTACATCTACGATTCCCAACCACGTTAGGCTTTAACGCAATCTCGGTTTGGGAAAAGCCAAAAGGGCTTTAAAACGCGGGTACGAGCGGGCTACGCTTCTATCGGGGGTGACCCCTCTATTATATACATCCTACAGACTTGAAAATTACACGGAATCGAGCTTTATCCCTTATATACATTATATTCCAAGTTTCAGACCTCTTAACTAACTCTAGTCGCTTCATATCGAAAAAGGCTTGGTAATAGAGGTCTAAAACTGGTGGGGTCACTAACTTATATCTATATTATATATTATAGTATAATATATATAGTATATATAATATATATATATATATTATAATATATATATATATATATATATATATATATTATATATAAACATATATATATATATATATATATTATATATATATATTATATATTATATTATAATATATAATATATATATATATATTTTATTATTATATATATATATATATATATATATATTATATTAATATAATATATATATATATATAATATATATATATATATATATATATATATAAATCTAATAGAAAATATAGAAATATTATATGGTTTATATAATGATATATAGAAGAATAACATACTTTGTTAATTCTATTATATTTCTCATATATGGTGTGCAAAAACAATATCTAACTTACCGGCGTCCCCAGTCGTAACAAACCCCCGCTGGCAACTGAGGACACAGTGAAGGTAGTTATTTCTCGTGCTTAAAACGCGAGATACCATGAGCTAGAGAGACAAGAGATGAAGAGTCTAGCAAGACCTAATACCTCTCCAGAATTATAAACTCGTCTTGTTCTACACTCTCCACAGCGCGAAGCCTCGGCCCGGACAGAAGACTTTCAGCCAGACGTTTTACGGACTAGGCAGTGTAAAAGCGGTATAGATAACATATTCAAGAAGTGTGGTGGTGCCGCACGATTATTGTGTGAGAGGTTTACTGCACGTTGAGGGATACCTGTTGGAGCAGAGGAGGATATAATAGATATCATGGAGGAGTGGAAGATAGATATGTTGGGGATTGCGGAGATGAGAGTGAGGGGGTGTGAGGATTGTAAAGAGATGATGAGAAGGATTTGTTTGATGCTATAGTGGGGTGAGAGAAGGATAAGAAAGCATGGTGTCGGAATTATAGTGGGACCAAGACTGTCACCATGTATACAATAGAGTAAAAATATTAAGATGGATGTTTGTGAGGTGGTGTTGAAGATACCAGGATAAATATAGAATATTCAAGTACTTTGCTGGCATATTATAATATGGACCATCTATCAGGGTCCACTCAGAGTGCAGCGGAAATAAACTCTAGAATATATTTGGAAAATATTGATTTGTGTGGAAGAAGAAGTGAAAGAATAAGGTAGTGGTGAGGAATGCGCAAGAGGAGAATGCTCAGCTGTTGAGTTACCGGAGAGTTTCTCTCCACTCCAGCCTAGTGCACATATGCGAAAGAGAAGAGGCAGCCTGGTCGCGAGAGGATCAGTATTTCGGGACCACGTTTGTGGAGGCAGAGAATCAAGAAACATGAGGGAGAGGCGTTGACTCTCGATTTTTAGTGGTGATATGAACGTCGCTCAAAAATAACTGTGAATTTACGGAATTATTTCAGTGTCAAATAGAGTCGTCTATAGGCTCCTTATCAGAGTACTTGTATAGATGTGGCCAATAAGATCGAGCTTAGGTTCATAACGCCATTCAGAGATCAAAAAAAATCTGTGATAAGGACTTACATGATAGTCTCCGATTAAAGGAGGATGGTAAAAAATGTAAAGGTGATCCTTAGAGTATGTCCTTGGATGCGGATTAGATTATGTATACTTGTGGGATGGAGACCAAAATGAGGACATTAAAGATAGAGGGGGAGGAAGTAGTAAATGAAGTACCACGCGCAAGAAAATCCAGCTTCCGCTTTGCTCGACTCTCGAGTAGTCAGAAGATCGCGAGAAGCGTTGGACAAGACAATCACACGAGACGAAATTAAATGACTGGAGAAATAGCAGAGACGCACCCTTATCAGGAATGAAGAAGAAACATGAGACCCTGCAGGAGTCATCAAGGAAAGTACTAAGCAGAGAAAAGCTCTGGTTAAAAGTTATGGAAATAGGAACAGGTTTATGGAGAGAGACATATATCATCTCATGGCACACGAAAGATAGTGAACATAATACACCAATTTGAGAGGAGACAACAAACATGAAAGGATATAATTAAGGAAGTGCGAAAAGATAAGCAACGGCTCCTGCTAGAAAGGGAGAATAATGATACATAGGCATAGTAACTGTTGGAGGCGGGATAAGAAATAAAAAGGAGCAGTTTGGGCAAAAAGGGAATGGAGACGGAGAGAATGGGACATCGAGACAGAGAGATCTAATGACGAAGTGGTGGCCTAGACTCGCCAGCGGCATTTGAGCGATTATAGCTACTCTCTGAAGATGGTGAAGGCCGCTGAGATCCTCAGAGAAATAACGAAAAACGTCGTAATATAGATATAATTAGAAACTCAGAGGAGAGATTGTAATGAATTTAATCAGTTAATAAGGATAAAAAAAGATTTGTACATGATAGATGGACCCGCGTATCCTATGAAAGATCTGCTAAATATAGAATTACAGAGCATAAAGGAGCTAGACAATCAGATTCTAAGCACGAGAGAGGAGAAGAGTTGTAGGTAGGAAGGCGTGACGATGATAACGGTGTGTAAGAAAATTTATGAAGGATTGCTATATATAAGCGTTGAATGAGAAGGAAAGTATAAAGATTCCAGGAGAGGCTTGGATATTATATATATTAATTATAAAAAAATATATATTATACCATATATATATATATCATTAGCACAGTTAAATGCTACTACGCCAGATATATACTCTCAAAAGCGTACGTGAATATTTAAATATGATTTATATAATATACGCTCGCCTATAACTTATGTATATATATACGCTATTCATACATCTTAATACACATTAACGTGTATAATAGCTACGTGCATATATATAATATATTAGTATAGACATTATGAATAGCTTACGTCATATATGTAGTAATGTAGCGCTATATTATTTTTATATAGTTCCTATAATTTCTCGCAGTGGCGTGAACTCAATCGTGCTTTTGACTACATCGTGCTCGTTCTCTCTACATACTCTCTCTCTCTCGTCTCTCTCTCTCTCTCTCTCCTATCATTTATATATATTTAATAAATGCTTTCCAGTAATTAAAATAATTACTACACTGTACCCCAGATCGTTATAGTAACCGCTACCCCTCATATACCCCATATATATATATAATAACTTTTTAATAAGCTTAAGTTGTATATATATACTATAGTGATCATCTAAGAGATATAAATAATTAATATTATTTAAATCATATATATATTTATATATATATACTGAGTATATTTATTAATATATAATAATATAGAATTAATTATATAAAAGTATATATATATATATTATATATTATTATACCTAATAATATATATTAATATAATAATGATTATTATTCAAAAATATGTAATATATATATATAATAGAATATAATATAATATATATTAATTATTTATATATATATATGTATTATATAATAATAATAATTAAATATATATATATATATTATTATATATATTATATATATATTATAATTAATTATAAGATATATTTAAAATAAATTAATTTTTTAATATATGTAATTGTGTTTATCTATATATATTATACTTATATAGTTGATATAATATATTATTATATATTATTCTATATTTCAAATGCGTTCCTAAGTGGTTTGAACCTCATTAATATATGAGCTAATATAATATAAAAATCTATCTTGAGATAATATGTGATGTTTAATATTCGTAATAATTCAGATATATATTTATTAATAATAAATACATCGTGTAAAATATATACCTTTTACGTGAATAATTGTAATAATATATATATATATATACCCTCACTTATATTTATATATTTAATCTAACAATATATATATATTATATATATAAATTGCTAAATGCTAAAGGCTTAAATGCTAGGAGATTGAAATTACAGGAGAGTCAAATATTACTGAAGAACCAGTAGCTGAATAAAAAAGCACACAGCTAGTTGACTTCAAGCAATATTGAAAAACTCAAGTTTTTCAACTAATAACACCCTTTAAATAAACGTCTTCTGGCAAACGTCTAAGTTCAGTTTTTTATTTCGCCAGATTAGGGGGGGCAACCTGCCCCCTCCCCCCTGCACCCTCCCTGCTCCTACGCCCATGTTATTAATATAACTACATATATACTACTAATAATCACTTATATCCCACAATTAATAAACATAAATATAACTAATACTAATTAAAATCAATGTATATTTATTATAATATTATCATAATATATCTTTTATATACTAAATTATAGACATTTAAAATTAATAAATATATTATATTAAGAGATCATGCCGCGGTATATTATGTAATATACTTGGAAGATATTCCTTGCTAAATCGCATTTTCATGTAAATAACTTTCTAAATGGCTAACTCCAATTTAATATTATAACAATATGATAATGATTTAACAAATATACTATGATATTTTTCATTTCATTATTCTAAAAGATATATATTATTATTTTTTTTAATTATTTTATTTGTTATATAATTAAATATTATTTTGTTATAAAATTCAATTTTATAATGTATATGGTAATTTAATACATATATATTTAACCATACATAGATTAAAACAATTTATTTGGTACTCGATCTAAAATTGAGACACGGAGACAAGTTTCCGATCCCCGCTCTTTAATATTAGAGCAGAGATGCCGCCATTACTAATGGGTTAAAAGCGTTATTTAATTAATAATTCTTATATATTTATTCTTCGTTTTAACTTTCTCATAATCTTTTTATATTTATTATGTACTAATTTCAAAAATAAAATTTTTATTCCGTAAATTATGAAATTTT
>JABUQX010017797.1:15000-16465 GCA_015478945.1 Trachelipus rathkii
CTGAAGATTTTATTGGAATATTTTAAGAGAAGAGAGAGAGAAAGAAAGCATTCATGGTGGCTAGAAATTTCAAGGAAAAAGAAAATTACGATTTTTGATTTTAAAAATGTAAAATTTTAAACATTTAAATTTATTTCATTTATAATCTTGGTTGGAGGAGCAGCAAAATTTTTCAAATCATTTCTTTTGTTTTGGATAATTAAATACAAATATAAAATTATAAAGAAGAAATTTAAAACACTAAATTGCAGAAGGTGGAGCTGCGTTTTCCAAGTCTATCGTCGAGTCATGTGAAGTAAATTTTCCAAATTCTCTTCCACTGGTAGCAAAGGGCTGGAAACCCCTTCTATCACATTTATCTTTCCGCGAATGGTGGTGATATATCGTTTAACATACTAATAGTAATAACAGTGATTTTGGTGATAATGATAAATAATAATAATGTTAATGATAATTTTTAATATGGTGAATAGTGGTAAATAATATTAATATATAGTGAAATATATATAGCAAACATGCTAATAGTAATAACAGTGATTGTGATGATAATGATAATAATAATAATACAGTGTAATATTAGTTAATGAAAACTTTTAATATAGTGAATAGTGGTAAATAATATAAATATATTGTGAAATAATGTGTAGGTATAATATTAATATTAAAACATAGTGCAGTGATAGTGATATAGTGATAATGATAGTAATGATAGTGATAGTATTAATAATAGTAGTGATATTTATATTTGTATATATATATTGTGTATGTGTATATGTATTTAGGTTATGTATATGTATTTATGTATGTATATATATATATATATATATTTTTTTAAATATATTTATTTATTTATATAAAAAAGCGCCCGATAGCTCAGTGTTAGAGCACTCGCCCAACAAAGCGAGGGTCCCAGGTTCGCAACTGGTCGGGTGGGAGAATGTGAGCTATTCTCCTGGCTTGGCTTGTCTGCTCGGACGTTAAATGAGTACACCTCCTCCTTGATTATGGGCTTCGCCCGTGAGTGGGGGTGTTTAACATAATAAAAAAAAAAAAAATAAAAGGTCTCTAAATAGGCTCTCTAATCATATTACTACAATTTTATTTTATTTTTTTACATTTTTTTCTACCAGGATTCCAAAAATGTATTCCTTTTCGCTGTAGCTATTGTAGTTTTTGAGAATATTTATTTTTATTTTTATTATTTTTATTTTTTTATTTTTTTTTGTTACATTTTCCGCACTAAAAATGGACTAGCATTCCAGCAATGTATTTCTTTTCCTGTAGCTATTGTGGTTTTTGAGATATGAGAATGGAATTGAAGAAATTTTTGCTGTTAATGAAATACATCTTTTCCTATATATATATATATATATATATATATATATATATATATATATATATATATATATATATATATATATATATATATATATATATATATATATATATATATATATACATATTT
>JABUQX010017798.1:0-42195 GCA_015478945.1 Trachelipus rathkii
ACACCGACGGTGTGACATATCCTCCATCTCTGGCCCCCATCGGCTACGAGACCCCTAAAAACAGAAATTCCAGTATGAATTGTCATCGGAAGAAATTTAGAAAGTTTTCCCCCATTTAAGGGCTCAGCCAACGGACAGAGGAAACGATAGTCCTCCCAGTCACTCCACTCGGGACGCCGAGAGAACCACACTCCTGCCATTCTTGAGTTACCCCTATGGTATTCTGATCCCGTGCTCGATCCCCTAAATGGGAATTATATTTCTCTTTTAAACCATACATATCCATGCAACGCATAATCACCAAAAAAATAATATAAATAAAAAAATTAAAATTTAAAATCACTCTTTGATTTTCGCTTATTCCAAATATATAATTTGTTTTACTTTAGTGCTGCCCATCTCTAGTTACATGATGTCAGCTTTATACAGTCTGATACATATTAGTATATTAATATATATTATATATAACTAAATTATAATATATATAATAGATATATAATATGTATTATATATATACTATAATATCATATAATATATATATACATACTATATATTATTATATAAAGATCTATCTGAATTTTAGTTTAGTAATAAATTAAAAAGCCTTAAATATATATATATATAATTAATATATCACTTAATATATTATATAATTATATATATACGTTATTATATATTATATACTAATATATACTCTATATAATATATATATATATTATATATATATATTACTACTATATATTATATATATATATATATATATATCAGGGCGTAGCCATGGGCTGCAGCCCCCCCCGAAATTATCGACTGAAATTTTTTAGCAGGAAAAAAAAACTACAAATATATATCATAATAAATATTATATATAATATTATATATATTATATATATACTATATATATAAATATATAATCCAGATATATGATAATATTATATAACATATATATATATATAATATATAACTATATATATAGTATATAATATTTATTATATTTATATTCATTCATAAATTAAAACTATCATAATATATATATATATAAATATGATATATATATATATAGTATATATATATAAATATAAATAATATATATACTATATATATATATATATAATACTATCATTATTATATATCTATATTAATATATAAAATGAAGTCGTATATATATACTATCACACTAAAAAAAATCTAAGCAATAACAAACAACTGGACACTTAAATAAGAAAATGAAAAGAGATGAAACTTTACAATAATTTAAACCTAAGACTTTCTATCTGCCATCAAGTCTGCATTAAGGGCTCAACTAACGGACGCATTGAACATTATCAACTCCACTGAAAATTGACAAAATTTAGAATCCTCTTAGGTTTCGAGCAAAAGGATGTGACCATTTGAATAACCACTCTATATTCTATCGTCCAAAAATCACATGTATGCGGAGTCCGATATACGAATGAAATCATACAGTCCATTTAGTCAGCTTTATACAAAGGAAAATAGGGAAAGTAACAAAAACAATTTTTTTATTAAGTGATGAACAACGATATTTCCCAAAACCAAAACAGTTTCACTTTGAAGGACGCGATTGGTTATGGATGGAAGTGATACTCCTTACTTTAAGAGAGATTTTTTCATCAATTTTTCTGTTTTATATATCTCAGGAAAGGCATTGGCAATGTAGTTTGGAGACTTGGCTATCTCGTTTTAAAACTCAGAAAATTTAAGAGGGGGACAAAGGAATATGAGCCTCTTCCATGAGAGGCGAATTCCGACGAGTGCAATCTGTTATTCGGAATAGGAATCCTAAAGCTCTATAAACCCAAAAAAAAAAAAAAAAAAAAAAAAACCCATTTGAAGCAACATTTTTTAATCTATATCTGTCAGACCTTCTACAAATCAGGCAATTCGAAACGTTCTTATGAATTCATATCTGAAAATATGCAACTTTTTTTCGATCTATCCAAGCGCACAAAAACTTCTGAAATAAAATAAAACAGTTTCTAGGTAACAAATAACAAAGGATCAAAAAAGTGCCGAGACAGATAGTGTGAACGCGCATGAAACTTTTCTTTTAAAAGACTCTTGACCAAATATCTTGCTCATTGAAGAAATAAAAAATGGCCGGTGAATTAATTCAACAGGAAAGCGTACTTCGTTATCTAAATTCAAATTCCAGTTAATTTTGAATTTTTATATATAAATATACGTTTCAAGTAAATTTCTTTGAATAACCTACACCCTTGTCAAAAATATTACAGAGTTTCCATTTGAACATTGTCAGAATAAACTTAGTGGAAAACATTATTCAACTTCTCGAAAAGATAGAAAAATGCAGACACAGATGTAAATACCATATTCACAACAAGGCTAAAAATGTAAGCACAGCTTATGTATTGACAATAACAAATCCAAGAACTATAAAATTTCCAGAAACATCGTGTAATTCCGACATCAGATCCAATCATATTAACCACATCTCATTTTATTCCTTTATGATGATCCTGTATTTCTTCGTTGATCTGATCGATCTCTCTCGTATGAAACCACTATATTTCACTTCAGCTAATTTTTACCAGAAAATACAATGTACCTTTATAAGCATATGAAAAAGCATTCTCTTATCATAAAATAACGACATTCCACGACCCTCACGAGATACACTAAAAGAGAGTGGTGTCTCTGCAGCGTAAATGGCTGCTAGAAAATGAAAAACCAAAAATTGCTATCGGCGCTTTAGTGTGACAAGAGGATGTTTCCTAACATTGCTCTCTACTGAATATCTTAGCAGTATTGCCTGATCCACCGCGGCAGAAGGAAAGAACCTTTCACTAAGGCGTCTGAAAACGTATTAACGGAATAGTGTGGGAGAGGATCGCATTACAGGTCTTGCTTTGTCAATCATCGAGATCTCAGCACAGAATTCAGCAATGTAAAATATTTTACATCACCCTCGTTCAAAAAGCAAGCAAATCTGAAATGATTATAAAACTGATGGTAGTCTTATGAGATTCATATAATATATAGATATATATATATATATATATATTATATATAGTATAATATAGTATATATTTATACTATATATATATATAGTAATATAATATATATATATATTATATAATATAATAATATTATATATATATACTATAATATATATATATATATATATAATATATTATATATATATATATATATTATAATAAATTAACTCATTGAAATGTAAACCATTCAAAGTCTAGGCCCCCGAAAAAAATCCTGCACGGCCTATATATATACTATAGATATATAATATATATATTAATATATAATATATATATTATATATAAATATTATATATATACTATATATATATATATATATAATATAATATATATATATATATATTATATATAATTATTATACTATATTATATATAATATAATATTAATCATTATAATACTAATATTATAATATATAATATATAAATATATATATATATAATTTATTCATATATATATTCACTATATATTACTATAAGTATATATAAATTATATATTATATATATACTTAATATATAATATAAATATCTTAAACAAAAACATTCCACAGTACAAGTTTATTACTGCCTTCTCTGGCATTGAACCACCGCATGTTGCGAAATGAGAAACAATATGCTAGATGCTACGATCTGACTATCTCACCAAAAATGACGTCAAACAGTTTTTAATAGCAATGAGTCCTTCAAGGACGACATCACCAGGTGATCCAGCCTGTCCCATCCCTCGTTTTTAATAATATGTAGTTGTTAAATTCATAATCGCATATTTATTATATAGATTTCTTAAAAAAAAAACATGAAAAATGCGAAGGTAAAGAATTACTGCTTCTCGGGATTGAACACCACTTCTCAAAAAATCCTACCCAAAATTTCCTTACCTCAATCTCAAATCTTCTCTATTCAAAAAATCTTTAAACACCAACATACCAGCACCATTACTTTTCAATTTGTACACAAAATACCTTGTGCCCATTGCAATAACATTTACATTAGTGAAACACATACTAATCGCCACGTAATTTACACGACACATAATGTGACCTACTTCAAGACAACCCTACTCCTCCCCTTCCCCATACACAGATCTACCACAACCTTATCTATCAACATAGGACCACATGACACCATATTAACATAAATCCTTCTTAGAGATATTTACCAATCCTTCTGCATATAACACACCACACATTACACTTATAGCTAATAATATGACTCAAGAAATATTCATCCCTTGATCATTTTAACCATTAATTCTTCCTTATCATCTTCAGCAAGGACTTTTCAATCTAAAACCAATAATTGCTGATAATTCTATTTTATATTTATCTTATTAAAGAGACCACAGTTGTTGAATAGCTGTTGCATAATTCAGTTTTTTGATTTAGGTACTGTAATATTTTGGAACAAATCATCTATATTAGAACATAATTTATTACCTTGTTCTTATAGATTTTAGATGTAATATATTGCAAAGGAAGCAGTTGGCATTCACTCATATATAACTGTAATGATATTCAAAATCATTAATCTTAGTAAATTTTTTCATAAGAGGAATATATATTTTTATATTCAGACCATTTCTATACTAATATGTTATGTAATTATTTTACGTTACAATGTTATACCCATGTATTCGTATGATCGTATGTGATATAATATATAATATTTATTATTTATATGTTATTTAACATTATTTTGAATTTACGTTCAGATAATTTTACATTTTTAAGTTAAGTAAGTTTAAGTTAAGTTACCTATACGTAAGTAAATATTATATTTTCTATAGATATTTTTACTCAAAACACGTATAAAGATAAAATTAAACCTGGAAGTATAATAGCAAAAGATTGTGAAAAAAATTTCAATCTATATTCAAATTGATGAGGCTAGTTCCAATTTTACCCCATTTTTAATATTCGTAGATAAATCATATAATTATATATATATCTATACATTTTATACTTATTAGTACAAAATATCAAATTCAATACATCTAATGTGCATCATTTATTTGTATTGTTTCATTTAATGCATAATTATATTATTATATATATATATATATCATATTTATTTGGTTAAAGAACTCCAGGATTATTGATCTTGATGTCTCATTGCTTACATATTCGGAGTTTCCTAAGACGACCTCGTTTTCTCGAATACGTCATGACTCATGCGCCTTATGCTCTCAAGTCAGTAGTCAGCATTGAACCCACAACGTACGCACCAATACTTGGACTTAATATGATTATATATTACTATATAATTATAATATATATAATAACTATATTACTATATTATTATCTTTTATCATATATATAGATATATCATTAATAATTGTTCTTGAATCCAACGTTTACCTAACCACACTTTATTCTAACCTAGCTAACTAAAGATAGTACAGATAGACCAATCTAGATATGTCTGCCCTAGAATTAAGCCTACTCCCACCTAAAACACTAGATGATGTGATGTCCCAGAATTAAAGCCGTACACTAGGACCTAACCTAGATGGCATCTTGGTCGCACAAAATTGCAACCTAACCAGTAATGGATTGCTGATTGCCAAGAAGTAGACTAACGTAGATAGTTCTTGTTTTTAATTTAAAATATTTTAATCTATGTCACTAAAAAATAAATAAAAAAAAAGAAAAATAAAAAAACGATAATTTATGTCATATATATAGTATATATATATATTAGCTAATATTATACTATAAATATTACTATAATATATATATATTACTAATATATATATATACATAATAATATATATATATATATATATATACTAAATATATATACTAATATAGTATATAATATATATGGGGGTGTATTTGAGCCTTATTTTCATATAATTTTGAAATTTTCGAAACACTCAAAAATTCTGGAAAATCATTCTGTGCAATGACTATGGAAAAAAAATATTTTGCCACATACCAGACTAAATGGTCCTTCTTCAATTATAGCCAACACTGACATTTCTACAGAAACTAGAATTCAAACTTACTCTTGAATTCCTATGTAGATAAATAAATCATCAAGAGCTTGAAAGATGGAATTTGAAACTAAAATTATACTTCCCTGTCCAACGATCAATCTTTTCACATTCAAATTCAACAACATCATCTGGCAATATTACCTACGCCTACTCAAAAGACTATTAAAGTACTCATAAAGTCCTACATCCTGACCTGTTTGTCCGCTACAAAATAAACGAACACAACATAGATTAAAATCTGTATAAATACCATATAGTATATATACTTAATATATAATATATAATATATATATTAAATATATTATAATAATTATATATAAAATATATATATATATATATATAATATATATTTTTTAAATTTTTATGTATATATTTTATTAGTTAAACTAGAACCATCAAAAAAAAACTTTAATTAATGAATTAATTTACTAATAGTTGACATTCGACCTAAAACATCTTCTCCCCTCTAGAACTAAAACTAATTCTAAAAAGAATTAAGCAATTTCAAAAAGTACTATAAAAACACAGTTATAAAAAGGTTACAGAAAAATTATGAGTGCTCTCTCCTTCTCTTATTCATATTACTTATCAATATTAACGATTCACTCTTATCTTTTATGAATTTCTTGATAGAATCAAAATTGAAAAAACCCTCGGACAAATTAAAATTATTTTTCGTTTATATAAAAATATGATTCTATCAACTGATTTAAGTTTTTTATCTTTGGAACGAAATAAAAAATAGCTCCATCCCAATTCATAACATGGTCCAAAAACTGCGCTGCTTGATCCCTCTTCTTACTCCCCTTGTGTGCGATTCTAATTTCAAAGGACTTTAGCGTTCTCCCATAACATATACATTCAATTCCACACGGAATGATTAAACGTACCTTCCAACCGCCTCATCTTTTTGAGTATTGAGTTGAATGTACTACAGCGATAGCGTGAGAGTAGGTAGGAAAATTTAAGATCAAATTAATGTTAAAAAACTTAAGCATAACACTACTAAAATCCAGAAGAGGCGGAGAAAACGGCACCACTTTAATATTTTCCAAATCAGTGAGGAGAGTTTCCTCTCAATCCAGGAAAACTGGAAATGCTGTTTATGTTTTCCTTTTAATAAGCATCTTAGGGATAGACTAATTCGCTTAATATTGAATATAAATTAATTGCTTTGTAAAAATTGGGTGCAGAAGTAATGAAAAGCCCTAAGAACATAAACATTATATTATTTTAATATAAGGGCATGATAGAATAATAAATGAGAATATGATTTTTTGATGCTACGATATACTTATAGGTTAATGAGTCCTGTTTGGTGTCATTAAATAGATCCAAGAAAAAGGTATGTGTATCATTTATCTCTTTCGAAGAACTGAATAAAGGACAGTTAGCATTTCCTTATTATTCTGACCCTCAATTTTTAAAACAGGAAACTCTTTTTATATTTCAACACTTTCGCATCCGCAAATATGCTATCCCCAACATCTATTAAAAGAAAACATAACAACATATTCAGTTTCTGGGATGTACGAACAACTCTCCTCCTCGATCTTGACACATATCACATATTGGGTACCGTTTTCTCCGCCTCTTTCTCATCTTAAGTTATGCGTATACCACTTTATTAACAAGTCCTGGACTTAAGTCGCTGCACCTTTAATAAAGGGCATTCATTAGTCATACAATACTACAAAACCCTGGATATGTGTGAGTCACCTATCCCAGTGATACTGCAATGATATGAATCATAATTATGCGATGAAAACGCTAAAGTCTTGAAAATAGAATCGACCAGCACAATGGCGAGGAGTATAAAGTGAATCAAAGAGCGCAGTTTTTGACACAGACCCCGTGTAAGACATGTTAATGAATTGGGATTGGGCTTAATTTTTTATTCCGCCAAAGATAAAAAACTTAAACAATAATAGAATCATTTTTATATCAAACAAAAAAATCTTAAGTTGTTCCGAGGTTTTTCATTGATTCCAATTACCAAAAAATACATAAAACATAAAAGTTTATAATTTAACAATTAAGAGTAATGAAATAGTGTAACAAATTAAACGCAGAGTCATTCCATGCGTAAGAACTTAAAATTTAATGTTACATACATAATAAGTTCAATGTGTAAAGGGAAATGATTGTGAGGATTCTCTTCAAGGAAAGAAAGTCAGCATATTTTTTAATATTTTTCCCCATCTTCCTCCATTTAAAAAATATAACCAATAAAAGAATATATAAGTGTGTTTCTATTTAAAAATCTCTTTTTTTATATCTTAACATATAACCTATATAATTATATATTATATATATATATATATAGTACTAATATATTTATATATTAATATATATTTATATATATATAATTATATATTAAATATATAACTCTATATATATATAGATAATATATTTATAAATATATATTTAATTTATATATATATAGTATATATAATATATTAAATATATATAATAATTATATTATAATATATATATATATATATATATATATATATATATATATATATAATATAATATATATATATATGACGATATGCCCTTTATTGCTATGAACACACACTTAATAAAATAATATATTATACATTCATGGTTAAATACATGGGAAAATCTTATTTACAAAAGTATTGCTCACTATATTTTGCAGCATTACGCGTCAGGCCTCTCAGCGTGAAGCTTTTTGAAATTAAACAAGTCTTCTACTTTTATGTCGAGAGCAACTGGAGTGCTATTATGGAATATCGCGTCGCCGTTGTCAGTTTTATTTTGCAGGAATTTTTTTCTGGTAGAATTTGTGGTTGTTCATGATTAAATTTGTGTTCATCTATATTATTATCACTGTTATTATGTAATTAAGTGTTTATATGCAATATGATTCTATAATTTTTCTCTTGTTATTATCAGATACCTACATGATGGGTTGCAGTATTTTCTATCTTTATTTATGATTGAGTTCTCTTCTAGCTGTCAAGCTGAATTTTGGTGTCGATATATCAGTCAGTTTATGTGTTGATACGCCTTTTTAAATCATATGTTTTCCCAATTATAAATTTTTGGGCATTATGACACAATAATTTTATAGATAGCAATTTGTTGTGCATTTGAATTTATTGTTTAATATTTTTCCAAATGTATGTTGTTTTATGGGTTGGTGTGATGTTTTTTATTAATTTAGATTATATATTATTCAAAGTGGTAAGACAGGGAGGAGTAAGTGATGTTTCTTGGACTCTAGATGCGTCGTGATAATATTTTCTTTGCTATTTTCCTGTGAACAGTTAAAAAGAAGTTGGGTATATGTAAAAAAATTTGATGAAAATAAAAAATGTATATCTAGACCACACTTTGAAAGTTTCGCATAACTTAGTACGCTTAGGAAAAGGGATGAGAAGGTGCCTATTTTTGTACTGATGGAATGGAAGAATACCAATGGATGACAAACACAAAATTCTACAAAAAATCCTGCCAAAAATAAAAAACTGACAACCAACCCGGATTTCATAATAGCAGCTCCAGTTCCTCATCGCATCAAAACGTAGAACTTTAAGTTTCAAAAAGCTCACCTGGAGACGCACTCTAATGCGGCGAAATTAGTGATTAATACTTTGAAATAAAGATTTTTTCATGTTTTACCAATATATTAAATTATTTATTAAGGTTGCTTCACTATCAATAAAGGATCCCGCCATATAGGCTAAATATTAAGAAATAGAGTAATCTAGATTTTGATAATTAAAAGATTTATTTAATATTTAATATTATTTTAATAATTATTTTTGTTTAATAATAATTTAATTTTAAATTTGTATTAAAATATAAGATTTAATTTTTAGAGCATTATATAATATATATATATATATAATATATATATATCTGATATGTTTTTGTGGTTTGTTTTTGTCTTTGTATATTGTATCTATTATAAACCAAATTTTAATTAAACTTAAATTTTTCACATTCCGTTCTGCTATTCTATTTTCTTTCTTTACTAATAATATTAATGTAAACAATTATAAAATTATTTATTTCCTCAATTAGTCAATATATCAATTCCAACACGATAAATTATATCAAACGCATTCAAACTTTAAACTTTATTTCCATGTACATATATATATAATATCTAAATAATATATATAAATATTATACTATATATAATATATATATATATATATATAATATATATAGATAGATATAATTTATATATATATAATTATTATTATATAAAATATATATATATTATAATACTAAAATATTATTTCTATATAAATTAATATATATAAATATATATTAATGTTTACTTTCTATATTTATGAAAATGTTTATGTTTTTTTTTTTACTTTGAAAATATATATAATATATATATATATATATATATAATAATAATATATATATATTGATTGACATAAAAACCAAATTACGCGACCGGGGCAAATATGTACACAACTGAATGGTTACACTAACTGGCACAAATTTATAAGCAAATTTATATATATAATATATAAATATATATATATATATATTATATATATATATGTATATATATATTATATAATATATATTAAATAATATATATATATATATTATATATATACTATATATTATAATATATATATATAAATATATATAGTATATATTATATATATAGTTATTAATATATATATATTAAGTAACTCAATAGACTTTTAAACACTTTTTAGGTTAGGTAGGTTAAATTAGGTTAGTTAGGATAAGTTAAGTTAAGTTAGCTAGGTTAGGTTAGGTTTAATAAGTTAGTATGTAAGTTAGGTTATAGGTTTAGGTTTAGTTAGCGTTAATCAGTCAAGGTCCTAGTTATATATTGTTAAGTTATAGTAGGCATCCAGGTCAGTTCTCATTTTTCCCTCGGAATTTATATTTTATATCACCAAAAATTATTCTTACAAAAATATACCATCTAAAAAGAATTAATAATATGAAACTACATTGTTTGTTCATAATCATTACAACATATTTACAAATATTGATCATAACATTTTCTTCTAAAAGAATTACAAACACAAACCTCCCGCATGCGCTAAAAAAAAACACTGTA
Source organism: Trachelipus rathkii (assembly GCA_015478945.1). Taxonomy (NCBI): domain Eukaryota; kingdom Metazoa; phylum Arthropoda; class Malacostraca; order Isopoda; family Trachelipodidae; genus Trachelipus; species Trachelipus rathkii. Next base: position 11,125 of record JABUQX010017798.1, read on the forward strand.
GGGTTCGCAGATATTTCGATATCATGACTAATCAAACTCTGCCAAGACATACGATTGAAACATGTAAATTTTAATTATTAATTATTAATATTTAGTCAATTTTTATAATTGAAAAACATTATTATTAATAATACATATTTATCTACATATCTCTTTAAATAAAAGTCTAAAAAGGTCTAAATTCTTTGTGTTCAGTTTGCGCTTTCATATGCATTTACCCTTATATATATATTTATATATATATATATAATATATATATAATATATATATAATATTATTTATAATATATATTTTTATATATATAAATATATATATATATTAATATATATAGGCACTTTCTTAAAAGGATTAACCTATACAATTGCAACGAAATATAACGATTTTTCTTTCGCATTATCAAGGCATGAGCGCCCCACATGCCAAAATAGTTTCTTAAATTTTTAACTACCAAACAATACCTAGAGAAACACAAATGGAAACGATCAGATCTCTCGACTCTCACCGGGGACACGGGCGACTCGTCCCCTCTTCCCACCGTCGGCTCGTAGGCCCCTTAAAAAATTATTAAAAAAAATTAACATAATTCTGGAGCATATAAGAAAACATTTGTGGAAACTCTGCGCTCCTTTATTAGAGTTTTAACAACACTTCAACTTAGGTTTCCACGCAGGTCAGAATTTATCGATATTCATCTTATCTATGACACCCATCTCTTTTAAAGGAATAAGCCATATATATATATCTATATTATATATAAATATATATAATATATATATATATATCTAAATATACTATATTTATAAATAAATATACTTGTAATATATAATCTCCTAGTCTTTTATATATTAATTTATATATTAATATAATATAATATGTAATATATAATTTCCATATTTATATTTGTATCTACTATATATAATATATATATATATTATAAAATATAGATAATATATATATATATAATATAATAATATATATTATATAGTATAATAATAATATATGAATAATATTAATTATATATATATATTTTTCATCACTGCTCACGGGCAGAACCCTATTAAAGGAAGAGGCGTTAAAAGTTAACACTAAACACATCATCTAACACAAATTTCTCAGATGAGCATAGAAACAAATTTTAAAATGACTGAGTCTAAATCAGTAAGATGAAGAGAATTTCACAGAACAGAGGTACTGGAAAGAAGTTAAGAAGTATGTACCACAGCGAGCAGCCTTAGATTTGCTAATGTTATTACTCAAAATTATAAACGTGCAGACACTGCACTCCTTATGCTGCGAGGGCATCGTAAAGGTGTTGGTACGTGAGTAGTTAGTTCTCTCGACTATTTGCTGATATGGTACCTATAGAAAAGAGACAAAGCTCTAACTTCGCGTATCAAAAGATGGAGAGTTAAGTGAATTGGAAAGTACAAAAAAAGGTTATAATCTTTTTGAGCTTATAAACCCCATATATGAGAGCAGCACTCCACACGCCGGCGGATGAGACCCTCGTTTAGTTGGAGAAACTGAGAAGAGGGAAAAAAATTCGCAGTCTAAACAGAACTCCCAGGACGCCTAGGTGCCAGCAATATCACAGTCCAATTTCCAAAAACTTATTAATAACTTTCAATATTTTATTCATCTGCATTTAATAGATGCGGATGTTATGCGAGTGTCGCATACATCAATAATAATAATAATAATAATAATAATAATAATAATAATAATAATAATAATAATAATAATAATAATAATAATAATAATAATAATAATAATAATAATAATAATAATAATAATAATAATAATGTTTTCAGATAAGTATTAAGAAGTTATTGTGAAATTAATAAAATAAAGATGCAAAACTTTTCAATTTGCCTCTTTTTAATTGCAAATTTTGGCAGCATCTTTTGTAAATTCAGCAATGTAAGTTTGTATTAGTTTTATTATCATTATAATTTTTTGTGTTACTTAAATTTAAAAAATATCTGTTGCATTAATTTACAATATTTTTATTGGGATTTGCAAGAACTTGAAATTTGGTTCGGGGTGTACCTCAAAATCTGAACTCGGCACATCACGAGGGAAAGAATATATAACTCCTCCACTTGATTAACCTTTAATCTGAGAGAATTTATATCTAGAAGACTTTTAATTTTAATTCAATTTTCATGCCTCGTTCACGATGGTTTCATTGATATTTTGCCGCCCTGGGCAGCTGACCATTTTGCCCCTACTATAAAAACGATCATGTATATACCCTTTGGAACGAGTTTTATTGAATATAAATAGCTTAAGGTAATGGAAAGAATAATGATTTCTAAGGAATCAATCCAATGGTTTTGGAACTGTGAAAAGGTATTTCCTCTTAATCTGCAAGTCCAAAATTTTAGATTAATCACAGATTTTTATGGAAATCTGATTACGTCAATATGATTTCCCTATGCTATCACTTGACCACTTCATTCATCTTAAAAGTTTTAAATTCAATAAATATTTCAAAGATTGCAGTTTAGAAGATTATATTATAATTGGATTAATGCTATTATGTTTCTATAAAAAAAAATCTAAAACTAGAATTAAGTAATTTAATTGATTAAAAAAGTTTATAAAAAGGCTTTAAATTATTGTTAAAACCCTAAAAAAAATTTCCTCATTTGCAACTCCAGATTTTTTCGATTCATAAATCACTACAAATATTATAAAATAACATTCACATTGAAATGGAACCGCGTACTCCGAAGCTGCAGCACTTGTCTGCTTTCCAGTTTCACGTATGTGACAGTAGTAAGGGGTGCACGATCGACATCCAAAATGAAATCCGGAAGTTGCAACCAGAAGTTGGCAAATGTGTGCAAAGCAACATTTGCACATTTGGTTTTCAAGCTTGACGTGTCAAGGTAAGGGTTTTCAAGGTCGGTTAGACTGTTTTAAGGTTTGGAAGACCGATTTCGAAGGATTTGAACCTGAACTCAAGGGCTTAGCCCCCAAAAGGGGGCATAGCCCCCCAAAAAGGGCATTTTGATTCCTGGAAGGATTTAAATCATCGGGAAATCATTTTTGGATGTTACAATCGATTCATCGATGTTGCAAATGTTGCAAAGCAACATTTTGCAACATCCGGTTTTTCAAGCTTGACGTGTTAAGATAAGGGTTTTCAAGGTCAGTTAGACTGTTTTAAGGTCTGGAAGACCGATTGGAAGTTTTGAACTTAACTTAAGGGCTTTTAGCCCCCCAAAATGGGGCATAGCCCCCAAAGGGTTTTTTTTGGTTCCTGGAAGGATTTAAACGATCGGGAGATCATTTTTGATGGTTCCAATCGATTGTATCGATGTTTTACCAAACAAAATGCGACGTGTTAAATCGTCGCTTTCTGACGTGCTACTGGTTGACTTATTAACATTGAAAAATATAATCGTAAGCAAATCATCACAATTATTTAAACTTCAGTCGATATATCGTTGTTGTAAGTGTACAGATTCAGAGAAATTTTGTCTGTTTATATATATATATAGTATATATATATATTATCGCACGAGCGATAATTTAGTATGTTATATAGTTTATATTCGTATATATATATTATATTATATATTATATATGTTTATATATGATATTATTTATAATATACTATATAGGCTATTATATTATATATATTATATATATAATTATAATATATTATAAGTAATAATATATATATTATAATATATATTACAGCCACAGGCCTCTCTTAACCATTCATTCCCTAGCTAAAGAAAAAATTTCACACTTAAGCATGATGTAAAATTAGTATAATATATATATATATATATAGTATATATATATATATACTATTAATATAATATATATTATTATATATATATATATATATCTATATATATATATATATATATATATATACTTATATATAAATTATATTAATATTATATGTATATTATATATTATATATATATATATATATATATATATATATATAATATAATATATATTATATATAATATATATATATATATATATAATATATATATATATATATATATATAATATAAATATATATATATATATATATAATATATATACTATAGTTACTATATATATATATATACTATAATAATATATATATATAATATATAGTATATATAATATATATAATTATATATATATATAGTAATATAATATATAAATATATATATAATATATATATACGTATATATATAATATATATAATATAGTATCATATAGTCCACAACCGTGTACAGCAGATGCAGATTTCAAGAGTAAAACCGGCAGATGACGGATTCCCAGGAACCTGGAAAATCTGGAATGCTGGAAGAATGTTTTTATTATTTTTCAAAAGGTACTGATTGAATTCTATTTTTTACCGTAGATTTCCGAATCGGAGCCGGAGCCTGAATTGGAGCCTTTCCGTTGAGACGTTTTCACCGCAAGTTCCTGCGTTTCCCGGCTTTTCGAATCATTTTTTACGGTCTATTCTTCGTCATTTGAATTGTTTATCATTTCTTCTCTCTCGTTCATGTGCAAATGCTTGACAGCTGAGTCTGGCAAATGCGAGTGTATAGAGGTACAGATTTGCTATGCTCGTCGCTTTGTAAATTGATAAGTACTAATATTAAATTTAGAAAAGTATACTTTACTTTCTGTTAGCTTCATAGATTATTTTTTTCTTGACGTTGTGACAAGATTGGAGATTGGGAAAAATATATTCATATTTGTTTCCTAATAAGGTGAAGGTGTTATGGGTATATTAGATATATATTAGTCTAGAGTTTGTACTTGAATTTAATTTTGGTTTATGTATTTGTAATTTAAAGTGGCACTTGTGAAGAAAACATACACATACGACCGACATATAACTTATACTATCACACAGTTGAGCACGACACACACACACGCACACACACACATATTATATGAGTACTATATAATATTAGTTTTTTTTATGTTTATGTTGTTTGTTTAGTATAGGGTATATATATAGTATATTTATATATTTTATTTTATGTTTAATATATTATAATATACTATTTATATATATATATATCTATAATAATAATAATATAGATAATAATTAAGCTAATATTTATGAGCACCCACACAATACACCATCACAACACACATATATATATATATATAGTATATGAATATATATATACTATATATATATACTATATAGTATATATATATATATATAATAAATATATTATATTAATATATATAACATATCATAATAATTTAAGCTATTAGCATGAGCACACACACACGCAGCATACACACACAACACAGCATATATATATAGTATATTATATATAATATATAGATATACTATATATATATAGTATTAACGTATATATAATATATATATAGTATATATATATATATATATATATATATTATAAATAATAAATAATAAATTAGGCCTATATATGAACAACACATGAGTCGACTATGCTGGCTCACAACACACACACCACACACAGCACACACATAGTATAATTAGTATATAGTTATATATATATTATATAAATATATTATTGATTATATATATATATATACCACTATGTACTTACATATAGTATATATATATATCATCTAATAGTATATCACTGAAAATTAGGCCTATACTTAATGGACATCAACACACCAAACACCACACACTTCCCCTCACTCGTCAGTGTCAGAACAATCGAAGCTACCGAAAACACACACACATTCACACAATACACATATATATATATAATAATATATATACTATATATATATATACATATATATAATATATATATATATAATTAATAATAATATATACTATATATATATATATAATATATTTCTATATAATAATTAGGAAGTGATATGATGAGAACACACACACGACATACCATAGCACACCACACCCACCACATTATTATATATATATACTAGTATATTATATATATATATAATTGTTATAGTGGTGTTTGTTATAGGGTAGTTTGGTTTTGTTTAATTGGTTTTGCTAGTGTATATCTATATATAATATATATATATAATATATATATATATTATATATATATATATATTATATATAAGTCAATAGCCGACATGTCTTTGGAATTTCCTAAGGCCGTTCATATTTAATATATATATATATATATATATATATATATACATTTCGCTTTCTTATGTATTTTGTTAAAAGTTAATTTTATTTACTTATTTTTTTATTTTATTTTTTATTTTTTATTTTTCATTTTATTTATTTAACTTTTTATTTTTCATTTTTTTATTTTAAATTTTTAATTTTTTTATTTTTTTTATTTTTTTATTTTTTTAATTTTCTAACTATTTTTATAAGTTTCATTTTACATTTATTCTTTATGTTTTTACTTTTTGCTTTCAATTTAAATTTTTTTTTATTACTTTTTTAATTTTATTTTCTTTTTCTTTTTTAAAATTTTATGCTTTTCATGTTTATAACGTAAAAAATTAGCATTTTTACATACCTTTAAACAGTCAGTAAATCAGTAAATCAAACAGCCCTCCATACCTTCCTACCCATCCAAGATCTATTGATCTATTGATCTATTGACCTATTGATCTATTGATCTATTGTTCTATTGATTCAATCCGTATTCTGTATAACATAACACAAAACTTTTATTTATTTTTGTTTTGTTTCTTTAAACATTTTGTTTTTACTAAAAAAAAATTATTCTTTTCATGTTTATAACTTAAAAAATTTGCATATTTACATACCTTAAAGCAGTAAATCAGTAAATCAGTAAATCAAACGGCCCCCCCATTCCCCCAACCCTTTCCTTGATTTAAAGATCATTGATCTATTGACTATTGATCTAACTAATTCAACTAATATTTTGTTTAATAAGCATACCAAAAACTTTATATTTCTCTTTGTTTCTTTCTTAAACATTTTGTTTTTACTAAAAAAATTATTCTTTTCATGTTTATAACTTAAAAAATTTTTGCATATTTAATACCTTAAAGCAGTAAAAATCCAGTAAAGTCAGTAAATCAAATGGCGCCTCCATACCCTCATACCCTCCCTTGATCTATTGATCTCATTGATCTAATGATCTATTGGTCTATTTAATTCAAGTTCCTATTTGTTATAGACAAACACAAAACTTTTATTTATTTTTGTTTTTGGTTTCTTTAAACATTTTGTTTCTCAACTAAAAATATATCTCTTTTCCCATGGTTTATAACTTTAAAGACAATTTTGCCAATATTTACATACCTGAAAGCAGTAAATCAGTAAAGTCAGTAACATGCAAACTGCCCTCCATAGCCTTCACTAACCGCTTCGTGAATCTAGTTGATCTAATTGATCTAATGATCTATTGATCTATTGCATTCAAGTCATATTGTTGTATAATACATACACAAAACTTTTATTGTATTGCTTTGTTTTTGTTTCTAATAAACTTTTTCGTTTTTTTTCCAACTTACTTTATTTACCATGCTACTTGCTTTAAAAAATATTTTTTCTTTGTTTTTTTACTAAAAAATTTATTCTTTTTTATGTTTATAAACCGTAAAAAAAATTTACACATTTTTACATACTGTAAAGCCATATCAGAAATCAGTAAATCAAGACTAGCCCCTCCCATACGCCCTCATTAACCTTCTGTTGGTCCTATTGATCTATTGAATCCCTATTGAATCTATTGATCAGTATTGATTGCAAGTCATATTTTGTATATCATAACACATAATTTTATTTAATTTATTTTGTTTTTGTTTCTAATAAACTTTTCGTTTCTTTACCTAACAAAGAGTTTATTCTTTTATGTTTATAACTTAAAAAAATTACGATTTTTACATACCTTCAGCAGTAAATAAAGCTAAATGCAGTAAATAAAACAATGCCCTCCATACCCTCATCACCCTTCTGTGATCTATTGATTATCTGATCTATGATTCACGTCATACTTTTGTATAACCATAACCACAAAACTTTTATTTTATTTGTTGTTTTGTTTCTGTTAAACTTTTCAGTTTTTTATTACTAAAAAATTATATCCCTTTTATGTTATGAACTTAAATTTTTTGCATATCTTACATACCTTAAAAGCATAAATCAGAAAATCAGTTATCAAAATGGCCTACATACCCTCATCCAGACCCATCCATGATCTATTGATCTATTGATCTATTGAATTCTAGATGATCTATTGAGATCTACTTGAATTCAAGGTCATAGTTTTGTATAGCACATAATCTGCACAAAAACTATGTATGTTAAACCTTTTGTTTTGTTTTCTTTTAAACTTTTCGTTTTTTTACTAAACAAATTTATTCTTTTTTATTGTTTATACTTAAAAAAATTTGCATATTCACATACCTTCAAGCAGTAAATCAGTAAATCATGTAAATCAGTAAATCAAAGCTGTATCCCAGATCCATCCTCCTACTTCATAATCTACTGATCTTATTGAATCTAATTGATCTATCTGAATATACTTGACTCAATCATGATTATTGTATAAACATAGACAAAAACTTTTATTTATTTTTGTTTTGTTCTTTAGACATTTCGTTTTTTTTAACTATAAAAATTTATTTATTATGTTAAGTTATGGCTTTAAAACTTTTTGTTCTTAACTAAAAAATTTATTCATTTTATGTTTATAACTTAAATTTTTTTGCATATTTACATACTTACAGCAGTAAATCAGTAAAATCAGTAAAATCGACAAATGGCCCTCCATACCCTCATCCCTCTGGTATCTATTTGTCTATTGATCTTAACTTGAACTATTGATTCAAAGTGCATATTTTGTATAACAGTAACACAAACACTTTTTATTTATTTTTGCTTTTGGTACTTCTATTTCAAAAACATTTTGTTTTTGCTAAAAAAATTATTCTTTTTCTATGTTTATAACTTATCAAAATTATTGCATATTACATACTTAAAAGCAGTAAATATCAGTAAATCAGTAAATCAAACTGCCCTCTCACATCCTCATACCCTTCTGTGATCTACTGCCTCATGTGATCTATTGATCTATTGATTCTATTTGATTAATTGATCTATTGATTCAATCATATTTTTTACAACATAACACAAAAACTTTTATTTATTTTGTTTTGTTTTCTTTAAACATTATGTTTTTACTCTAAAAATTTATTTATTTTGTTTAATTTTGCTTTAACTATTGTTGTTTTTACTAAAAAACTTATATAACGCTTGCTCTGTTCATAGGCGTAGCGTTTTTTTTCGCATATTTTACATGCCCCAAGCAGACAAAATCAGATTAAAATCAGTAAAATCAAGCCTTGCTCAAGCGTCCTCGACTACCCTTCCATGATCTATCTGATCTATTGATCTATTTTGATCTATTGATCTACTGACTCAAGTCATATTTGTATAACATAGCACAAAAACTTTTATTTATTTTGTTTTGTTCTTTAAACCTTTCGTTTGTACTTTATTTTTACATTTATAATTTGTGTAATTTTGCTTTTTAAAATGAATTATGGTTTTGAATAAATAAATACTTCATTGTTTTTAATTTTATAATTAAATTGGATTTGCCAACTTAACATACCTTAAATCAGTAAACAGTAAATCAGTAAATTCAAACTGCCCTCCACACCCTCATACCATCATGATCTAATTGATCTATTGAGTCTATTGATCTAGTTGAATCTAGTTGTTCTATTGATCTATTGATCTTTAATTCAAGTCAAATGTTTTTATAACATCACACAAAACTTTTATTTATTTTGTTTGATTTTTACTATAATGCTTGTGTCGTTTTTTTACTTTAAAAATTTATTTATTTTTGCTTATCTTTATTTAAAATATTTTGTTAATTAAATTTTCTTTTCTTTTTATTTTATTAACTTAAAAAAATTTACATTTTTACATACCTTAAAGCAGTAATCAGTAACTCATTAAAACTCAAACTGTATTCCAGCCACCCTCCTACCATTCCATGACTATTGATCTATTGATCTATTGAATCCATGGATGTTTCGATTCAGGTATCTTTTTTGTATAACTGTCCAAAAAAACAATTCTTTTGCTGTGGCTGTTGTTTGTTGTGTTGTTGTTGTTGTTGTTGTTGTGTTGTTGTTGTTGTTGTTGTTGTTGTTGTTTGTTAATATAATCATACGTTCAAGTTAAATGAAATATACAACACTTTTTCAACATTCTCTAAAATATGTAATGGTATTTCACATTAACATTGTAATGTTGAAAACTAAACAAAATACATATCCACCTATGCAATCTGACATACAGCATTCGTTAACAAGGTAACTAAAATAAAGTTTCAACTTACGAGGCAGAAGATGGCATAGAATCTCAATCTTACTAATACCACACACACACCACACACACACACACACTACACACACACACACATACACATACACACACACACACACACACATACATCCACACATACACACACACACTACACAATAACTCAAATACACACACGATACACATACAACATACATCATACACAGTAAAAATATAGACACTTTTACTTAATAACAGCCATATGATCAGTAAGATAGTACGATGATTGTAGGGCTAATGCATTAAGTAAAGTGGTCTATATTTACATGTGTAATGTGTAGTGTGTATGTATACTGTGTGTGTATGTGTGTGTGTGATTGTGTGGATTTATGATGGTGTGTGTATGTGTGTGTGTGTCCTGTTGGTGTAGGTGTGTGTGAGTTTGTGTGTTGTGTGTGGTGTGTGTGTGTGTGGTTTTGGTGTGTTATGTAAAGATTGGAGATTGCTATGTAATCACAATCTTCTGCTCGTAATTGAAACTTTTTAATTTTAGTTCCTTGTTAACGAATTCTGTTAATGTCAGTTGGGCTGGTTTCGATATGGTATTTTTGTTTAGTTTTCAATATTACAATGTAATGTAAAATTAACATTAATATTTAGAGATATGTTTGAAAAAGTGTTTGTAATATTTTTCATTTAAGCTTTGACGTATGATATACTACAAGCAAACAACAACCACAGACAACACCAACAACAACAACAACAACAAACACAACAACAGCAACAACAGCAACAACAACAACAGCCACAGCAAATAATTTATTTTTATGTTTTATGCTTTCCAAAAAGATACTTGAATCAATAGATATAGATCAATAGATCACGAAGATCAATAGATCATGGTAGGATAGGAGGTTAGCTGAAGTACAGTTTGATTTACTGATTCCTGATTTACGGCTTTAAGGTATGTAAAAATGTTAAATTTTTTTTAAGTTATAAAAATAAAAATAAAAATTTTATTGTTAATTAAAACAAAATATTTTAACAGGATACAGTCATAAAAATAATTAAAATTTTTTTAGTAAACGAAAAAGTTTAAAGAAATCAAAACAAAATAAATAAAAGTTTTTGTGTACGTTATACAAAAATATGACTTGAATCAAGTAGATCAAATAGATCAAATAGATCAATAGATCAATAGAATTCATTAATGGATCAATAGATCAATAAGATCATGGATGGATAGGAGGGTGTGGAGGGAAGTTTTGATTCTACTGATTTTACTGATTTACTGGATTGTAAGGTATTAATATGCAAAAAATTTAGTTAAGAACATAAAAGAATATAATTTTTTTAGTAAAATCAAAAATACTTTAACAGCAAATTAAACAAAATAAATAATTTTTATAGTAAAACATAATGTTTAAAGAAACAAAACTAAAAAGTAAATAAAAGTTTTTGTGCGTTGTTTATACACTGAAATATGATTGAGTCAATAGATCAACTAGATCACTAGATCAATACGATAGATCAGTAGATCATGGTAGGGTAGGAGGATGGCTGGAAGATGGCTTGATTTACTGATTTTCTGATTTAAACGCTTTAAGGTTATGTAATATGCGAAAAAAATGTAGGTTATAAAACATAAAAAAGGAAGAAAAAAAAAAAAAGAATAATTTTTTTAGTAAAAAACAAAATTATTTAAAGCAAATTAAACAAAATAAATAAAGGTTTTTATGTAAAAAAAAATGTTTAAAAGAAACAAAACAAAAATAAATAAAAGTTTTTTGTGCTATGTTATACAAAATATGACTTGAATCAATAGATCAATAGATCAATAGATCAATAGAATCAATAGATCGATAGCGCAATGATCACAGAAGAGGTATGACGGGGTGAGCAGTTTGATTTACTGATTTATGTGTTACTGCTTTAAGGTATGTAAATATCCCTATTTTAATGTTATAAAACATAAAAAGAAATAGAATTTTTTAGTACAAACAAAATATTTAAAGACACAAAACAAAATAAATAACGAGTCTTTGTGTTAATGTTATACCGAAATATGACTTGAACAATAATCATATAGGATCAATAGATCAATAGGATCAATAGATCACAGAAGGTATGAGGGTATGGAGGACACCTTTTTTGATTTACTGATTTATACTGATTTACTGCTTAAGGTCTGTAAATATGCCAAAAAAATTAAAGTTATAAACATAAAAGAATAATTTTTTAGTAAAAACAAATATTTAAAAGCAAATTAAACATAATAATAAATTTTTATAGTAAAAAAACAGAAAAGTTTTATAGAAAACGAAAACCAAAAATCAAATAAAGATTGTACTGATGTTAGCAAAATCATGACTTGAGTCATTAGATAATATATCAATAGAAGTCAATAGATCAGTAGATCATGGAAAGTAGTGAGATGGCTGGATACACTTGAAATTTATCGTGAATTACATGATTTTACTGCTTTAAGGTATGTAAAGCTATGCGAAATTTTTTTTTAAGGTTATAAACATAAAAAGAATAAATTTTTTAGTAAAAAAGAAGCGAAAAGAGTTTAAAGAGAACAAAATGAATATAAATAAAAGCTTTTTGTGGCTATGTTATATACAAAATAATGATTGAATCAATAGACCAATAGATCATTAGATCAATAGATCAATAGATCAATAGATCATGGATGGGTATGAGGGTATGGAGGGCCATTTGATTTTAACTGCATTTACTGATTTACTGCTTTACAGGTATGTAAAGTATCAAAAAAATTTAAGTTTATATACATAAAAGGGATAAATCTTTTTAGTAAAAAACGAAAGTTTAAGAAACCAAAAAAATAAATAAATCATAAGTTTGTGTTAGTGTTATATCAAAATATGCACTTGAAGTCAAATAGATCAATAAGTTCAAGAGTAAGATCAATAGATGAAACTAATATGATCACAGAAGGGTAATAGGTATGGAGGGCAGTTTGATTTGTTGATTTATTTACTGATTTACTTATTTAAGGTATGTAAAACATGTAAATTTTTTTATAGTTATAAACATAAAAAGAATAAATTTTTTAGTAAAAAACGAAAAGTTTAAAAAAACAAAACAAAAATAAATAAAAGTTTTGTGTTATGTTATACAAAATATGACTTGAATCAATAGATCAAATAGATCAATAGATCATAGCATCAATTAAGATCACAGAAGGGTATGAGGTATGGAGGGCAGTTTGATTTACTGATTTTACTGTTTACTGCTTTAAGGTATGTAAAAATGTAATTTCTTTGTTTTAAGGTTATAAACATTAAAAAGAATAAATTTTTTCAGTAAAAACAAAATATATTAAAGCAAATTAAAACATAATAAAAATTTTTATAGGTAAAAGAAACGAAAAGGTTTTATAGTGAGAACAAAACAAAGATAATAAACAGTTTGTGTTATTTATAACATATATGACTTGAAAATCATAGATCAATAGATCATTAGATCAATAGACGTGAAGTAGATCATGGAATGGTTTAGGAGGATGGCTGGATTACAGCTTGATTTCAACTGATTTATGATTTACGTGCTTTAAGGTCAATGTAGATATTGCAAATTTTTTAAGTTATAAACATGAAAAAGAATAAATTTTATAAATTTTAGCAAAAACAAACTGTTTAAAGAAACAAACCAAAAATAATAAAAGTTTTGTGTTATGTTATACAATAATGATTTGATTAGATATAATAGGATCTATTAGATCATAGCATAAGGGAGGTATTGAGGTAGGAGGGCCATTGATTTACTGATTTTTACTGATTTACTGCTTTAAGGTATGTAAATATGCAATTTTTTTAAGTTATAACATGAAGATAAATTTATTTTTAGTAAAAACATAAAGTTTCAAGAAACAAAACAAAATAGAATATAAAGTTTTTGTGTTATAGCTGATACAAAATAATGATTGAATCATAAGAATCATAATCAAATAGATCAACATAGATCATATAGATCAAGGAAGGGTAATCGATGGTATGGAGGGTCGTCTTTGGATTTACACTGATTACTGATTTACTGCTTTAAGGTATGTAAAATATCAATCTATTTTCAAGTTATAAACATAAAACGAATAATTTTTTTAGTAAAAAAATGTTTAAGAAAACAAAACACAAATAAATAAAAGTTTGTGTTAATGTTATTACAGAATATGGATTAGATATCAATAGACAATAATCAATAGTAGTCAAACTAGGCTCAAAATAGATCAATAGATCACTAGAATCTTCGAGATGGGTAGGAGTCGTCGGAAGGGCTGTTGAGTTTACTGATTTTACCTGATTTACTGAGCTGTTAAAGTGGTATGGTAAAAATGCTACATTTTTTACGGTTTATAACGCACACTGAAAAGCATAAAATTTAATAAGGAATAGAAAAAAGAAAATAAAATTGAATAAAGCCATAACAAGCGCTGAAAAACTGCAAAAAACAATCACAAATAAAGAACAAACCCAGAAATGCAAGTTATTAAATTAGTTATAACAATTAAAAAATGAAAAAAGATAAAAAAAATTAAAAAAATAAAAATTTAAAATCAAAAAAATGAAAAAAATAAAAAGTTATTTGTTAAATTAAATATTTAAAAATAAAATAAAAAAATAAATAAAAAATAAATAAATATTTAACTTTTAACAAAATACATAAAAAAACGAATATATATATATTATATATATTCTATATAGATAGTGTATATTTATAAAAGATATAAGCATGCTATGAATATATATTTTATTGTACCTAGTATATTAAATATGAACGGCCTTAGGAAATTCCAAAGGCATGTCGGCTATTGCTGATATATAAATATAGTATATAGTATATATATATAATATATATATATATTTATAAGTAAGCCAATAATACAAATTATATATATATATATATAGTATATATATATATGAGGTATACATATATATAATTTGTTGTGCGTGTGTGTGTAAGTATGGGGTATATATTTTAGTGAGATATAAACGCCTACATTATTCATTCTTATATATATATAATTATAGATATTTCGGACAAATTCACATAGACCCTATTTAAATATATACATTATATAGTAATATATATATATATATATTATATATATATATTAATATATATATATATATAAATATGTCCAGAAATGTGCTTATGTTCATTTATCTCTATGTTTCATTATTTAGTTATCAAATTTATTATTATCAATTTATATATATATATGTATATAATATATATATATTCTATATACATATAACTATATAAATAATATATATCTATATATATTATATATAATATATATATATATATAATAGGGTTATATAATATATATACTAGTAATGTGTGTGTGTGTGTGTGTGTGTGCGTCGTGTGTGTTGGTGTGTGGGTTCATATAATAGGCTAATTATGTATTATTATACTATATATATATAATATATATATTAATAAGTATTATATAATATATATATATATATATAGTATATATTATATATATAAATATATATATATATATATTTATATATAATTATATATATATATATATATATATATATATATATATTATATAATATAATATATATATATATATGTGTGTGTGTGTGTGTGTATATTGCGATGTGTGTGTTTCTAATATGCTTAATTATTATTATTGCTATTAATTATTATATTATTATAATTATATATATATATATATAATATATATATATATATATATATTAATATTATATATATATATCTATTATATATATATATATACTATAAATATATATATATATATAATATATATATATATAGTATTATATAATGATATATATTTAAATATATATATATATATATAATAATATATTTATATAATCTTTATATATATATATATATATATAATATATATATTATATATTGTGTATGATTTTAATTGGTGGCTGTTTTTCTGGTTACTGTGTGTGTGTGTGTGTGTGTGTAATGTGTGTGTGTGTGTTCATATATAGGCTTAAATTATTATTATTATTTATATATATATATTAATATATATATATATATATTATATATATATACCTACTATATATATATATAGTATAATATATATATATATATGTGTGTGTGTGTGTGTGTGTGTGTGTGTGTGTGTGTGTGTATGTGTGTGTTTTGCAGGTGTTTATACATATACCCCTTTTCAGTAATTAGTATATATATATACCCACCCTTACCCCTTCACTTATTAGACAAATGTATTTTTTCCCCTCTCCAATCTGTCAAAGCTCGTATAAATTATGGGCTACAGATGTTCTTTCTTTATTTAGTCCTTCAATTACAAAGGGGTAGAAATTGTACCTTATATGCATTTGCCCCGTCATGTCCACGAATTTTGCACTGACGAGGGAGAATGATAAAAATTCAAATGACGAAGAATATGACCGTAAAAAATGATCCGAAAGCGCGGGAAACGCAGGAACTTGCGGTGAAAACGTCTCGAACGAAGGCTCCGATTCAGGCTCCGGCTCCGGATTCGAAATCTACGGTAAAAAATATATACAATCGTACCTGAAAAATAATAAAAACATTCCAGCATTCCAAATTTTCCAGGTTCCTGGAATCCGTCATCTGCCGGTTTTACTCTTGAAATCTGCATCTGCTGGTTGTGATATATATACTACTATATATATATATATATATATAATATTATATTAGATAGATATACAGTAATATATATATATATATATATTATTTAATATATTATATATCAAATATATACAGCCACAGGCCCTCTTAATAACCACTTCATCCGCACTAGCAAAAAAAATTCACTTTAAGCATATGAATTATAAAATATTATTTATATTAATATATATATATATATATATAATATATATAGGTGAAAATGAATATTATTAATATATATATATATTATATATATATTATATATATATTATTATATATATATATATATATAGTAATATACAGCACAGGCCCTCCTTTAACTCATTCATTCCGCCCTGGCAAAAAACAAATTTCACCTTAAGCCAATATGTAAAATTATATTATATATTATATATATATATATATATATATATATATATATATATATATATATATATATATAATATATATATATATATATATAATATATATATATATATATATACTACATATATATAATATTATATATAATATAATATATATAATATATATAATATACTACATTAATCGTTTAAATTAAAAGTAATTAAAACATTATAGTAATATCTAAATCGCTATATTGGGAAGTATAGTAAACATAGTTATATTTTTTTTTTCTTTTTTTTGCTGTCGTTGTCTGCCGAGTTCTAGCCACCTAGGGCCGCTTTTCGTTGCAGCCACCTACAAGGGCATTTGCCTAGTTTGCCTAGCGTTTAGAGGGCCCGCTATTAGTATATATATATATATAATATTATAAAATATATATAATATATATATATATATATATTATATATATATATATATATATATATATAATAATATATATATATATATACATATATATCAGTGGCGTACCTATAGTATATATCGTATATACCTATATATATATATATATATATATTATATAATATATATATATATATTATATTATAATATATATATATATATATATATATATATATATATATATATATATATATATACAGTATTATATATATATATATATATATATATAATATTTTCTTCCCCTTTTGAGGAACTAATTAATTAATTTTGATTAATTTTAATTAATTAACACTGACACTAGAATTTTCTTAATAAACATATGAATAAATGTAATAAATAAACATAATAAAGCCAAGCTTTCGTGCTCGTGGGCGATGCACTTCTTCAGGACTGAATAGAGTAATACAAAGTTTCTTGAATTTTTGACTGGCTACTTGGTCGTTTTCTTGTTTGTAAGAGAGGTCAGACTTTTTTGAGTAATTTACTGAGAGTTGACGAGTTCTTTAGGTATGAATTGGTTACATCTTCTATTGGTACTTCTTCTTGTTGAAGATTAAAATTATTGGTATTTTTAATAATGAAGGATTCTATTATTTTTCTGGATTCTGTGTTTTGTGCGGATTTTATAATAGTGGAGTTGTTAACGTTAATGCTATGATTGTTGCTTTGGCGGTGTTTAACTAGTGCGGAAGATTGTTTATCGTATTTTAAGTCATGTTTATGTTGATCCATTCTTATAGTAAAATTATTGGTTTCACCTATATATTTTTTTGGGGCAGGTGTTGCAATTGATAGTGTAGATGCCTGAATTTGTGGTATGGTTATTGTTACTGGGTTTTAGTGTAAGTTTTAAGGATATATTATTGGATTTAACTGTTGGTATATTATTCGGAATATATTTACGTATTATATATTTTTGTATGTTGGGAATGGGTAAAATGTTAGAAAAAGAGTTATTATTAGTATTTGCATGTAGATACTTTTGTTTTGCTTTACGGAGAGAGGTGTTGATAATACATTGGCGATAGTTTAACTGAGAGAATATGTTTTTAAATGTTATGATTTCTGATTGTAAAGTTCCTACATAATTTAAAGGCGCGAAGAAAAAGGTTACTTAAGACGGCTATTTTTTTGTGGAGTTTAAATGTGTGGAAAAACCAATGAATATATGGAAAGGGTTTTGAGGTAGGTTTACGTGTGATATGAAGGAAAGGAAGCTGTCTCCTCGTTCAAGGATATTTGTAAGTCCTAAAAAAATTTAATTGTTGTTATCTATAGCTTTTTCTATTGTGAATTTTATATCTACATGAATGTTATTAATAAACTGTAATATGTTATTTGTTTCTATGCCCTTTGGTATAAGAGCGAAAATATCATCTACGTATCTGAGCCACGTGATGGACAGAAATTTTGGAAAGATATGATAGGTTTCTAATAATTCCATAAATATATTACTGAATACAGAGGAGAGGGAGGATCCCATGCACAAACCTTATATCTGTTTATAATATTTATCTTGGAAAGTGAAATATGAATGGTCTAGGGTGAGATTGATTATTTGTTTTATGATGGTAAAAGGTTGTTTTAATGTAATGTTTTTAGGGCTTAAGTGGTGATCGAGTAGGTTAATGGTAAAACAAAACTGGATTTCCATCAAGGTATTTCACTGCTTTAACCAAACTTAAACAAAACAAAAAATATAACAATTTCACGTTCCGACAAAGGTAATAACATAGTTTTAATGAATACTATAGATTACCTTAACAAATCCTATAACTTAATTAATGATACCACCACTTATATAGCCATTAATTCCAACCCCCTCAAATTATCCCAACAATCTTTCAATAATTCTTTACTAAAAATTTTCCCCACCCAAAAAGACCTTGTCTCAAAATTTAAAGCTTATCTTCCCACACTTTCTAGATTCTATGCCATACCAAAATTACACAAAGAAAATATTCCTTTGCATCCCATCATCTCAAACATTAATTGTATCACCCATAATCTTTCCAAATGGTTTTCTTCTTTATTAACACCACTCATAGGAAAAATTTCTACATCACACATAAAAAATTCAGAACATTTCATCCAACTCATTCATAACAAAAACCTTTCAAATTTTACCGTAGTCAATTTTGACGTAATTTCTCTATTTACCAAAGTTCCCGTAAATTTTACCATTAACCTACTCGATCACCACCTAAGCCCTAAAAACATTACATTAAAACAACCTTTTACCATCATAAAACAACTAATCAATCTCACCCTAGACCATTCATAATTCAATTTCCAAGATAAATATTATAAACAGATATAAGGTTTGTGCATGGGATCCTCCCTCTCCTCTGTATTCAGTAATATATTTATGGAATTATTAGAAACCTATCATATCTTTCCAAAATTTCCGTCCATCACGTGGCTCAGATACGTAGATGATATTTTCGCTCTTATACCAAAGGGCATAGAAACAAATAACATATTACAGTTTATTAATAACATTCATGTAGATATAAAATTCACAATAGAAAAAGCTATAGATAACAAAATAAATTTTTTAGACTTACAAATATCCTGAACTAGAGATCAGCTTCCTTCCTTCAATATCTACCGTAAACCTACCTCAAACCCTTCATATATTCATTGGTTTTCCACACATTATAACTCCACAAAAAATAGCCGTCTTAAGTAACCTTTTTCTTCGCGCCTTTAAATTATGTAGCCCTCAGTTCTTACAATCAGAAATCATAACACTTAAAAACATATTCTCTCAGTTAAACTATCGCCAATGTATTATCAACACCTCTCTCCGTAAAGCAAAACAAAAGTATCTACATGCAAAATACTAATAATAACTCTTTTTCTAACATTTTACCCATTCCCAACATACAAAATATATCATACGTAAATATATTCCGAATAATATACTAACAGTTAAATCCAATAATATATCCTTAAAACTTACACTAAAACCCAGTAACAATAACCATACCACAAATTCAGGCATCTACACTATCAATTGCAACACCTGCCCAAAAAAAATATATAGGTGAAACCAATAATTTTACTATAAGAATGGATCAACATAAACATGACTTAAAATAAGATAAACAATCTTCCGCACTAGTTAAACACCGCCAAAACAACAATCATAGCATTAACGTTAACAACTCCACTATTATAAAATCCGCACAAAACACAGAATCCAGAAAAATAATAGAATCCTTCATTATTAAAAATACCAATAATTTTAATCTTCAACAAGGAGAGGTACCAATAGAAGATGTAACCAACTCATACCTAAAGAACTCGTCTACTCTCAGTAAATTACTCAAAAAAGTCTGACCTCTCTTCCAAGCACGAAAACGATCAAGTAGCCAGTTTAAAGATAGTCAAAAATTTAAGAAACTTTGTATTACTCTATTCAGTCCTGAAGAAGTGCATCGCCCACGAGCACGAAAGCTTGGCTTTATTATGTTTATTTATTACATTTATTCATATTGTTATTAAGAAAATTATAGTGTCAGTGTTAATTAATTAAAATTTATCAAAATTAGTTTCTTCGTATATTACCTCAAGGGGGAAGAAAATATTCTATACCATATAAACTACGTGCAGTTAGTAGTTTCGTCATTCTATATATATATATATATATATATATATATATATATATATACATAATATATATCTATATATATATATATTATATAATTTATATATTATATATATAATATATATATATATTATAATATATATAATATATATATACCCGGGTTAGGGCTATCGTACCGTCCTAAAATTTGGCCGCCCGTCAGGTGATGACGTAACCTCATCGTAGACCAGGTAACGTGGCCGTGTACCCCCCGGAGGGGGGTGCTGGCACCTAAAAATATGAAATGCCCGTAAAAGAATGAAATTTGGATAAAGGAGTAGGAGTCGGAGTAGAAGAAGGAAGGAGTCGGAGTCAGAGTCGGAGTCGGAGTCGGAGTCGGAGTCGGAGTCGGAGTCGAAGTCAGAGTTGGAGCTGGCACCGGTGCTGGAGCCAGTGCGGTGCGGTGCGGTGCGGTGCGGTGCGGTGCGGTGCGGTGCCGAGTTAAAAATATTCGTTTTGCCCCATATTGGTATCAAAATATATGTTTTTGATACCGTAGAACTCGAATATGAGAGTTTCAGTACCCTGGATGGCTTCTGTGACCTCCCTTGAGGGAGGTTCCCTTGAAATAAAAGAAGAAATGCACGGTGCGCAAAACAGAAGATGTAAGAAGGAGGAAGGAAGAAGGATAGAGGAAGGAGTCTGAGAAGGAGTCAGAGTTGGTACCGGCACCGGTGTTGGAGCCGGTGCGATGCTGAGTTAATAACCATTCGTTTAACCGCATATTGGTATCAATGTGTATGTTTATAAGATCGTAGATCTCAAATATGATAGTTTCAAGATCGTAAAGGTTATCTGGGTACACCCCCCCCGGGAGGGGTTATCCAGAAAAAAAGCACAGAGTGCAGAAGCAAGAGGAAGAAGGAGGAAGGACGAAGAACAAGGAGTCAGAAATGGTAAGGTCCCCATATAAGATAGGAACCGAACCCCAAAGCGGGGTTTTACCCATAAATTGGGTTTTACAATTAAAAATGGAATAAATTCAGCTATTAATACTAGTTAAGTACATACGTAATCATATGTCGTACAATATATATGAATCTTAACACAAGGAGCTTATTAATTATAAGGTCTCTTCATTTTCTTTTTATAAACGTCAACTAATATATTTCCTTTTTAAGTTGAATCATGTATATATTGTTTGCTATTTTTTATTTTATAAGTTTCATTTTACATTTATACTTTGTCTAATTTTTTTTATTTTAATTTTTATTATTTTCAAAGTTTTATTCTTTTATTTATATTTTAATTTTATTTTTTAAAAAATTATTTTGCTTAAAACTTTTTATTTATTTATTTATTTATTTTGATTTTACCTCTTTTAATTTATTTTTCAAACTTTATTTTTTATAAGTTTCATTTTACATTTATACTTTGTGCTTAATTTTTTTATTTTAATTATTATTTATTTTTAAATTTTTCTTATTTTTTATTTATTTTTAAATTTATTTATTTTTGTTAAAAAATTATTTCTGTTAAAACTTTCTTTTTTTATTTTTATTTATTTTTTAAGTTTATTTATTTAAAAAATATATTTTATAAAGACTTTTATTTATTTTTTGTTTTTTTGGTAAAACATTTGTTTTTATAAAACTTTTTCTTTTTTTATGTTTATAACAAAAATTTGCATGTTTTTACAGATCCTAAAGCAGTAAATTAGTAAATCAGTAAATCAAACCAAACCCACCTCTTCCTTCAACACACATTTGGATCTATGAATACTATTGATCTATTGATTCAAATCATAATTTTGTGTAACATAACACTAAAAACTTTTAATTAATTTTTATTTTTTTGTTTAAAAATATAATATTTTTACTAAATATTTTTATTCTTTTTTACAATCATTATAGGTTAAAAAATTGCGTTTTTACACCCTTAATAATCAAATCAAGTAAAATCAAATCAAATCAAATCTCTCCTACCCTCCCATGATCTTTGATCTATTGATCTATTGATTCAAGTCATATTCAGTATCATTTTGGATAAACATAACTAAAATAAGTTCTTTGAAAAATTTCATACTTAATTTACTTAAGACAATCTGGCAAATCTATCCTAACCTTATACCAAATAACATTATCTCTCAATGAATACATGCAACGTAACAAAGTTGTTACATCAATCAAAAGCTAGTATTCATATCCTGAGCTAGAACATAATGTACCATATTTAACATATCATACGTTAAGTACGAATAACTGCTAACATGGAAAAAGTTTCTTATCTATCATTGGTAGCTGACCTAGAATTCAAAAGGAAACCATTTGTTTTTTTTATCTTTTCAAAGCATATTCATATTCATATCAATGTTAATTTTACATTAACATTGTAATAATCAACAAAACAATTTATCATAACCTAACTTAACTATTATACTGACCAGGAATAAATCCTACACACCACACACACCACACACACAAGCACACACCACACACACACACACACACACACACACACCTGATATCATTTCATATCCTGACTAATATATTGAAAACTGCTAACATGATCAAAGTTCCATACTTAAAAACAGTAAAGTAGCGCACGCTACGCGCAACACACACAACACACTTAGACACGAGTACACACAACAACACACACACACACATCTAACACAAAGCACACACACATACACACATACACACATACACACACACACTTACGCGAACACTTTCAGAAGGCAACATGAAATATTGTTAGGCTTATCCCATTTTTAGGCTCCCCCTTTAGAAAATATCAATACAAAACATGAAAATGATTTTAGCTATGTCCACTTGCGTAACGTGATGCAATACCATTTCATTTACTGGTATATATATCTATATAAATATTATAACAAGTTTTCATATTACATATTATATTGATGGGGACTTTAACCCATCGGCAAAATCGGCATTTTTTTTCTCAATCGTCATTTTTGCCGATTATTTTGCCGATTAATTGAAACGAAATATTATTTATTTTGGATAATATTAATATATAATGTTGATCGTCGTGGGAAGTTGGATGCATTGTGAGACAGCTTGGGAAGGAAGAAATGAAGAAGTAACGACAAGAGCAGGGTTTGGAAAGAGGCTGAAGAAGATGAAAACTCTAGGAGATTTACTGATGTATTAATTGAAGCCATTTTATTTGTTTAGAAGTGAAGAAGAATTTTACCACAACCTGAATAAAATATTTAAAAAATTATTTGATCAAATATTTCGAATTTAAAATCAAAATAAAAATTAAGTCAAAATTAATATTTAAAACTTTAGAGGAGCTACAAAATTTTCTATTCCAGTTTTATAATATGATTTTCACTAAAATATTCTGTGAAGGAAGAAAAAATTTGGGAATAGTTTTTTTTTAAATTATAATTTTGGATTACAAATAATTTACATCTACTTCTAGGTGAATTTGGTCGAAAATGGAGAAAGTATTCAGCGAAGTCAAGGAAGAAAAAAAGAATTTTCATGTGCATAATAATAATAATGAAACGATGAAGATTAATGATTGGATGTTTCGTCCCGGTCAGGATATATGAAGATCTTCTTCGCATAGTTTATAGGGCGACAGGCTAGGCAACCCGGTCTTCCTTTTGCTTGCATTATCTCTTGATCCAGGTTGGCAATCTTTATGCGCCTAAAGCAACTCCTCTCGAGAGCTCGGAAGGCGAGTTTTTTGAGACCTAATGGGAGAAGATGCCTAGTTTCTACTGAAAGGGCGAAACCCTACCTGAGAGTGTTAACTCGAGAACTGGCATCCAAACCGTTGCGTCGAGAATGGCTTTCTGGAGTGTTCTAGGGCTTTGAGTTTCCGGGCCAGAAGGAGACGACGCTGGACCAACTGACAAGGCGGAAAGCTCTTCCTGGGAGTGGTTATAGATTATAGATTATAGGATTAAATACTCATAATATACATATATATATATATATATATATATATATATATTATAATATATAATATATATATATTATATATAATATATATATATATATATATATATAGTATATATATATATATATATATAATATATTTTATATATATATATATATTTATATATATATATATATATATATTATATATACTAATATATATATATTATATATATATATATATATATATATATTATATATATATATAATATATATTATTATTAATTATATATATATATAATCCCAATTTTCTGATTCTATGTATGACATTCCAGTGCTAATGGTTCGCCTTTCTGTTCTGCGTTCATATATACACTCATGCTTTCCAGACAACATCCTTAGATGACACACTTTTATCCTACATATCATATACACAATAATTATATCACACCCCTTTTCTAGAACATCTTACCAGACATTCCCTATCCATCATATCCCTATGTGTGGGGAGAAAAAATTGCCACATTCGTATGTCCTGAGTGGTTGTAGAAGGCGACTAACGGTACGGGTGCGTATGAGGTTAGCTACCCTTTACCACTTATCTTTTGCCAGGATGCTAATGCATGCCTCGGAGAAGGTCGTGATCGCGTAAGCGACTTCTATCTTTTCGGCGAAAAATGTATGAATCGTATGGGTACATGGATATCAGAGGAATAAATGTTGAGGAGAAGAGGAGAGAGATGATGAATGTATTTAAAGGGAAAATTTTATTTCCTCGCTGTGAATGAAAAAGATGAAAGGAAATGGTGAAAATGAGTGGTGTGGTGTGAAAGTGTTTTGTGCTGGTGTGGAAAGGAATGAAGGGGGATAGAAGGATTTGCAATTCTGGCGAGTGACTTGGGGTGCATATATATATGGTAGACTTTGTGTGTGTGAGTCTAGAATTCTAAAAGGTTAAATTTAAAGTTTGAAAAGGTCAAAAATTTGTGTGGTTTGCGACATATGGTCCCATCTGAGGGTAATGTTGAAGAGAGTGCGATTTTTCTGGGATAATCTGAATGATGTTTTGGATGGGGTAAGTAGGAGATTCATTTCATTTGCCACATATTTGCTCACCCAAGTATATTTTTTTACAGTTGTCACCACCACTCACAGGCAAAACCAAATTCAAGGAGGAGTCTAGTAACGGCTCTAAAAGTTCACTCTCCAGCGCAAAATGCGCATATGGCACTAGACGCAAGCCTTAAAAACTGGAGGGAGATTAACATTCAGGGCAGGAAATACATGAAGATGGAAGAGAATTTTCCACAGAACAGAGGTGTGGGAAGAAAAGCACTCAGCAAACTAGGCTGGAGGTTACAAAATACAACAATAAAACTCTGCGCCGATTACAGCACCCTTGTCTACGAGGGCGTCGTAAAGGTGGTGGTACGCGAGTGATAAAGTTCCTCGAGCACCTGCCGCTGCGGTACCTATAGTATAGAGATAAAGCACGAAACATCGCGCAACAAAGATAGGAGGGTCAAGTGAACTGGAAAGTACAGACAGTTTATAAGCCTTTTGGCCTTTGACTCACCCCCTGTCCAAAAGCTGGGTGAAAAAAGAGCCCCCCCCAGAGATAAGAAGAGCTGTACTCCCATACATGGGCGGATGAGACCCTTGTGTAGCTGGAGAACTGAGAAGAGCAAAAAAAGTCTTGCAGTCTAAAAAGAACTCTCAGTTTCTTTGAGGCCGCCCTACAACCGTTGTGATGTGAGGTTTCCAAGGACATTTTTTTGTTATGTTAAGGCCAAGGATGTTTATATTGCTCAACAGGAGAAGACGATAGAACGTCTAAAATAGATAGGGAAAGTTATGAAGTGTTATGAAGAAGGAGATTTGTAGAAAGTTGGGTTTTTAAAGAATTGAATTCTTACAAGGGTTGAAGACAACCATTTCCGGAAATCTATATAGATCAGTGGAGGGAAAGATTAAGACGAGAGGCAATTCTAGAAGTAAAGAGGGAGCAGAATTGATATGAGTTGAAGAATGAAGGGTCGATTCCTCTGTATATGAGTGGATAGAGTTGGAGGTGCTTGTGAGAAGATCGTTAATGAAAGTAGGAATAAAGTAGAGAAAAGACAGAACCCTGAGGAACACCATAATTGACAGAAAAAGTAGAAGTAAACGCCCCATCAACAACAGCCGCTAACATTGAGCGATTTGAAAGAAAGCTAGACATAAGTAAGCAAAGAGAAGGAGGAATCCCAAAGGGGAGCTTGGAGAGCAGTGACGCGTGCCATACTCGGTCTAAATGCTTGTATATTGTCCCAAAAACCGCCAAAAAACCCCCCACGCCGAGTCTTCCAGTAGTTTCTAAGAGCAAAAACCATAATCGGTTAAGATATAGGAAAGTTTTATCAAAACTAACCTCGAGTCCGAAAGCCGTACTGGCGATCGGAATGAGTTTTCAGATGATCTAAGAAAGTGAGAGTTTGAGATGGTTTCAAAGATCTTAGATGAAATACAAGTGAGAGCTATAAGGCGATAGTTAAAATTATCAGAGCGGCTTTCTTTTTTTCGGAAAAGGTTTTACATGTGCGAGCTTTCAACACTGAGGGAAAGTGCTAGTATTGAGCAACAGAGAGAGTTGTTGAACGAGGGGGGCGGGGATAGCACAGGAAGCACACTCTCAAA
Organism: Trachelipus rathkii; assembly: GCA_015478945.1. Classification (NCBI taxonomy): domain Eukaryota; kingdom Metazoa; phylum Arthropoda; class Malacostraca; order Isopoda; family Trachelipodidae; genus Trachelipus; species Trachelipus rathkii. The sequence continues at coordinate 39,059 of JABUQX010017798.1, forward strand.
ACTCGGAGAATGCCATCTCGCGGCCAACCCGCCTTCTAACGTTCATGATTTCGGGCCCCACCCCGCATCAAATTGTAATCACAGGCAAAGGCATATGGAAAAGCCTGAGAGAGAAAGGCAGCAGGAAGAGGAATGCAAAATAGAATCGTCCAGGGTTTGAGTTAGAGGAAAATAGGAGGCCGAAGAGATTGGGCCTTTCCAGTTGGAGAATTAGCAACAGAATCATCAGATCGAATAAGAGGAGGAAAGACAGATTTATAGAAGTTGCTAGAGATGTTTTTTGGCAAGAGGCCAGAAGATTTTTCAGTAGGAGAACCAAGGAGGTTAGCGCACTTTCGTTTGATGAAAACCGCTTTGCTCTCGAAGAGTATCCCTGCAACGATTCTCTAGCTGAATGAATATTACGGAAGAATCGAAGATAGGAGTGTAGGAGAACGAGAATTTTTCGACACCCGATAGCACTGTCTCTACCCTGAATTTAAAGAGAACAAGTACGATCGCACGCATGGATTATGAGGAGAAGAAAGATTTAGTTGAAGACGGAATGAACCTGCTCATCGCATCAACGATTACAGCTCCCTCCTTATCTTTAATCTTTATACATCCATCATTATTCCTAACTGAGGTAGCCAAATTTTTTATCTTCTGCAAACTTGGAAACTTTACATTTAAGTCCCTGGACTAAATATTTTATACATATATTGAGGAACAGCCACTTGACTAAGAAATCGTTACGGACCACATAAACATGTCTGCCTCATTTCATTAATAAACACTTTTCATCTTCATTGATTAATTATTATTATTATTAATTATTAATTTATTATTATTATATTATGTAATTATTATTATTATTATATATTATTATTATTATTATTATTATTATTAATTATTAATTATTATTAATTAGTAGTAGTAGTAGTAGTAGTAGTAGTAGTTGTTGTATAAAAAAACTCCTTTTAACGTGCTTTATCCCCTTTTCAGAGGGTAACACGGGGACTACAGGAAATGAACTTCCAAAAGGCCGGCTATCCCAAACAAGCGCCACCAACGTATTCGCAGTCGAGTTAATATTTACCCCAGGTAGATAAAACTCTAACTGCTACGCGGAGATTGAAACAGCGTCCTCTCGCATGAGAGTCGGTGAGTCAATCTCCTACGCCACGTAACCCGCCCCACGAAAAAAAAAATTTTTCGTTATTATTATTATTATTATTATTATTATTATTATTATTATTTTATTATTAATTATTATTTATTTATTATTATTATTATTGTAATTATTATTTATATTATTATTATTATTATTAAGAGACTTAATGAATCAAAATTTTGATCGCTTAAATAATTTCGTGGGTTGAACCCCCTGTCTATTGTGGCTAAAACTTAATATATATATAATATATTATATAATATATATATATAAGTATATAATATATTATATATAATATAATATATATATATATTATATATAATATATATATATAATATGTTAAAGGTGAACCGTAAAAAATTGATGCAGGAATTTTGACAACGGGAACCCAAAAAGTGATTAGTCTCATCAGATTTTAAGGTAGTTAATTTTGAGCAGCGATTGAGCATGTGAACCCGTGCTCTTTTGCGCTCAAAGTTCAAAAAACCGCGTTTTTTTGGCGTTTTGGACACGTTTTGGGGCCGGTATCTCCGGAACCCTTATTAATTTTCTCATGATTTATGTCTCAAATTAAAGGCAATATTATTGTAACTAATTTATATTCTATATATATTTATTTCTACTTCTAGTCGAACCCAGCTATACAGCCTCATCATCATTATATCATCATTTTCATGTTTATGTAGATTTAAGGAAACCTTTTTCTTATTTCTTTTATTTGTTTAATTTTTATATCTAATTTCCGAAACCAATATTCGTTGTAATGTATATTATTAATTTTTTCCAGATTAAAATAAAATAGTAAAAGAATGGCTTCCACCTCATCCATAAGAAGCAGAACCAAAGATAAAATTTTCATTGTAGGCTAATCGGCTCACCAGATAACCGGTTGTAAATTACCCTCTAATCGTCAAGTTTTGACCACTTTGTTCTACTGTGAAATTGAATCTAAGAGATTCAGCAAGAATTACCATACAAGAAGTTCTTGCTTTTTGGGGATAGCTCGGATTCCTACAAAACATGTGAAAGATGCTATTACTAAATTAGAGAAACTTCACGCAGAGTAGAGAAACGTACAAAAGGACCAGTATAAACAATCAGAAGCTGCAAAGAACAAAATCAAAGAGTTCGCCTAAAAGGTAGATGATATCTTTGATATCGCCCATCAAGATGCCTTGGACATGATGAAATCAGAGGAAGACAAGGAGTTTCTATTTGAAACAACATGGAAAGGGTCGGCCGGCCCATTAATTAAGAAAGATAATTCTGTTTATTCTGGCTGAAGAAAGAAAACTACAAAAGGAACTTGCGAAATGAACGAGGCAAATTCAAGCGGAATGTTTATTCGACATAGGTTAAGATTCTTTTATTTTTGCTTGAATATTGATCTTTTGCAAGATACCTTTACGTCCCATGGTTCTATTGTTTAGTTTTTACAAAAAGCACCAACAAAAGATAAGCAACGTAACTTAACTATTTTCATAATTAATTTGGTCCTTTTCTTACTTTTCTTTTGTTCATAGAGACTGAGGATGAAGAAGATGAGGACAGTGATGAAGAGGAAAACACATGCAATGAAGATATCGAGGATGTGCTGTCAATGGACGTTTGTACTTCTCAAGAAACCAGGAACTTCCTGGACTAACTCATAGCAAAAGGATGAAGCGTGGCGTTAGGGAATTTTAACCATAAAACTTTCTCTTTTGTTGGAATCGGTGTAAGGTCTATGACAGAATGCACACGAATACTTCATAGCTACCAGTAACGGAGCACTTGGGGAGAAATCCTGAAGGATTCAAAAAGTGTCAAAAACCACATCATGACAAAGGCGAAAAAGTATTCAGAGAAAAATACACTTAGAAGATCTTGGAACGAATTTATATACAAGAGAAGGAAGCTGTTGGTAGTTCATTAGGAAAGGAAACAGATACCAGAGAGAAAGAACGAATAGCTATTGTAATTTCTTATGGTGAAAATGAACAAC